>JAHWFP010188370.1:0-21651 GCA_023313725.1 Lithobius niger
TCTTTCAGGAGCTCGAAACGTATACTTTCTGGCTCAGGCCAGGACTTGTAGCTGTGAGGATGTTGGCTTCATCTTTTATACGTAGCGGATTAGTATTGTCGTAGGTAAATGCCTATTTTTTTGTGTCATTTACATGTACTCGACGAATCGTACGCTTTCCTTACACTTACAATTGTAAACCTGGCTACGGCCTCCAATTGGCTAGCCGTATGATTGACATCACTAACGTCGATAAGCCTACATTCCGTCATGCCCGAGGCTATTTTCGTACGACGTTACGTTCGTTCCAGCAAATGAAACTACTCCATTTTTTTTAGTACGGCTCCTCCTACTAACGCTTTGGGCTATTCACTCATTCGTTCCTTATAACTACCCGATTCGTATTCTGGAAGGTTATTATTTTTTATAATTCGGTCTTTGCTCAGGTATTTTTGGTCTACGTGACGTGTCGCGTGGGGGTGGTAAATGGCGTCCACTTGAGTGGTGTTTGACGTATCCTTATCACTAGGTATTGACAGGTGAGGCCAACATGTCTGCTTTTTTAGGAAAAGGTCTCGAATACAAAAAATTATGGCGCCCGTTAGTCGGCATATTAATTTTTTAGATGCATTCCAGAAGATGGTTCGGTTTCCCTATTTGGGCATGGGTCCGTGGCAAGGCCGTTTTTTTACCCGTATGGCCTCCCTGAGCCACTTTTTTTTTTACTATCATGCCATTAAGTCCCCGTCTACTTACTTGTAAAACCATATATGGTATTTGAAAATGTCATTATTGAAATCTGATTAAGATTGTACGCACGTGATGGTATGTGGAGGGATGTGATTTTGTCCTTGGCACCTGGGACATAAAAAAGAGTGACATTGCCACCCAATTAAGTGGTCCTAATGGCCTGTCTGGGAACAACATGTTCTTTTTTTTTATTCGTCCATTTGTTCCCTTTTTTCCTTTTCTTTTATTGCTCGCGTAAAGTTGATCGAAGGTCGAATATGGGTGGGCTTTTCGCCCACGTGATATCCACCCATAACGGAATTAACTACACTCTCCAATTCCACTAACACACGTCGTTTCACACACTCCAAATTGTGACTAGAAGACAGGCTGCTTGTGGTGGTACGTACACTTTCATACATTTGTTAGCTGTTTTTCAGGTATTTTACGTTTTTTGGTCCGTCTTTTTATTAACCAATTCTTGGTCAGATCTCTTGCATCCACAGGTTGGAGTGTTTTTATTTTTATATTTTTTAAAATATTTTTATGATCAACCGACGTATTATCTGAACAAGTTAACCAACTGTATACTTTGTATTTTTTTCCCTCCCACCTTGCCTAGCACACAATCACACGTGTTGTCGTGAGGGGAAAGCCTCACGGCCACGAGGTCAAGCTGTTCGATAAGCTACACCCGACCTACTTTCTCTTTTATTTTAACGAAACGTATGCCTACCTCCCTACATGTTGGATGAAAACCATTTTATATCCTCTCTTTTTTTTTATGACTTTAAACCTACTAACGTTGATTTCAAGAAAGTAAATGCCTCGCACCGAACTTCATCATCATTGGCAGTGGTACGTATTGTAAACAGAAACGAACAAAATATAGCTTGTTTTTAGCACTTTAACGATGATACGTAGTTACAGGGACGCTCGACTTATTTAGTCGAGTAGGTTCGAGCTTGTCAGAGAATCAAATCCAAGCTTGCTCGGAAGGGACTAATATCGGTTCCGACTACGCTCATCGGAGTGTAGTTTTTGGTTTGGTTAGGTTTCCAAATAGGGATTTAGTTAAGTATTAACAACGCTTTATAAATCGTCGATCTTCTTCTTCTCCCACATCAACGAGGGTCAACGATGGATGGTCGTGGTGGTAGGATGGAGGCAGCTCTGGTGGTGGTTGTTGTTGTTGCTGCTGCACCTCCACTGGTACAGTCGTTGCATACAACACGCTACGTAAGCTCACATACATGATCGTATGAGTGGAGGTCGAGCACGCCTAACCTAACCTAACCTACTATAGGTTACTACACAAGGTGGTGTAACAGACTCTTGTTTACACACCTGCCTAGGCTGTGCCTGTCTAACCTACCGTTTTTACACGCCCGCATGTTCGAATCTGTGACCGTCATGTAACACATCTACTGTAACCGTAACCTGCCATCGGCTGTCGTAACCCGTTCATCACCTCCGACAAGTTTTTGCCCTGTTCCCGACGCTAGGCGACTGTTACGGTTATGATAAATATGTTACAGGACGGTTACATACACTACTAACACAGTTTGACGCTGATTTTCGTTCGCTTCGTTCACTGAAATAGCGCATCCCTCCTCACTTGGCCCTACCTCGGTTAACGTTAATCATTTAATCACTTAGTTACCATGATGTTCATGAATTGTCCCTTTTATCGTCGTGGGGCAGATAATTTAGTTTGGATTCGTGTATCGTAACAAAAAACCGACCAAACCATTGCAATAAAAGATACGCCGTTTCTTAGTGAACCAAAGGGTCAAAGGGCTTTAGCGAGCGTTAACCGCACCTGGCCCTTTCGGAAGGGATCTCAGCCTTGTTCCCTCGGACGCTTTTCCAACTCTGCGTCTGAGGTTACACGCTTTTTGGCAAGCCTCGTGGGATGGACAGGACGGCAATAAATTACGAGCTATTAAAGGCAATGTAGAGGAATGGCACTCGGCGTGTCGCCGCAGTCGCTGTGAGGAGGTGGTGTTGGCCCGTTTGCGCATTGGTCACACTCGACTTACTCACTGTTTCCTTTTGCGGGGGGTTGACCCTCCTGAATGTTATTGGTGTCGGCAGCCACTTACGGTCCGGCACTTCCTTGTTGATTGTTGCCATCTTGACGGTTTTCGTCGTCGTTTCCATCTTCCGCATGACATTGTGCGTCAATTGGGCGATAAGTCTGTCCTCCTGTTCGGTGTTTTTCTATTTTTGCAGGAGGTACAGATGTATGACAAGATTTAGATTAGGGGTTTGAATAATATCTCTGTAATGTGTGGTGCAGTGGCAACCCGTACCACTGCACTGTGACTGAGGTTGGCGCTAATGACTAAGTTGTCGACGCCCCATTAGCCTCAATCCCCCCCCCCCCGGTCATCTGCCCGACAAAGTCCTAAGGCCCTATGTCCACCACCACCACCACCTGTTTGCAACAACAATGACTTCTGACAATCAGGTACTGAAATGATAAGCGTGTAACACTTAAGCATGTTATGATCTACTGTTGGATGACAATAAAAACAATGGTTACAACAATAAGTTGCACTTACGAGCCACTTTAGGGCCACGTACTTCTAGCTGCAACCACCATTTTAGAAAAAGGTACTTCCCCATACGACGCTTTACCTGTCTGCCGAAGTTTAGATCTGGCTACTTTCCCAAATCAGCAGTGGACGTGTTGTTATACCCTTTGAGAATTAATATGGGAGCCTGCGGACTAGTTACTAGTTACCAGTAACACAAATTCAACGTTATTGAGGACACTTTTCTCCATGAAGGGCACATTCCCACATTTTCGTGTTGATGTTTTCTTCGTTACTGGACCCAAGACACCTGATTCAAACGATTTACAAAGATTTCTACCGCATGGGGAATTATGTTGAAATCACCAGTATGTTGAAATCACGTATAAGTTGGTTTCAGTTAAAAGGCACAGTCTGCTAGTGCAGCCGCCTTTTTTTCATCAACAATTATTTTTTAACAATCGGATGTCTACAATCGGATAATCTACTATTACTTGGCGGCGACACACTAGCGTGTGTCTAGATGTAGTAGTCAGCTGAAATCAACGATCTTCACGCACTTTTATGTCACTGATACAGTTTATGCACGTGATTGAAATACAACTATTGCTTGTCAGGGCAGAAGGGCTGCCCATTTCGAACAATTTTCAAGCTGTTTCGCCGCATAGGTATTCATCCTCGCCATCGTGAAATACGCTCAGCTCTGGTTTTTGTTAAAGTACCAAAGGCTAGTGGCCATGCAACAACAATGCAGGAGTTAAATAATGACTTTCTACGAAGTTTACGAAGTTTTAATGAGCCTAAAAGCCTATTACACTTATCGCTCAATACTACGAAACTAACTTAACCTACTTAACCTAACAACCAGACCACCATCAACTCACAAAGATAACAATTCCACCACTCTGACCCATCATAGCACCTCTCCCCACACCCCCGTTACATAGCATCGGCACAAAGCCGGGTTCAACCTGGACCGCACAGGAGAGCGAACACCAAGGAAGGGACTGCGAAACCACCTTATACTCCGAAACGTTGCGTGGCCTTGCAAAAACCTAAGACCCGGTACAGCAAACACTGTCCTGGCCCTACGAATGGTGGAACCCCAAGAACAGCACGGAGCGGGTTTCCTTCCCCAATGACTTTCTTGCAATGAAGTAACAATGAAGTGTGACAATTATTGAACTTGGCGGGAGGACCACTAGCGTGAACCTTGATTTACTCATTGTTGTAATGTTGATTGTCAGTTTCTTTCTTTTGTTGCCAATTCTTCTTGTTATCGGTTAATCCCCGAAGTTAAGTAGCATTGGGCTGGATTGATACTTGGGTGGGTGACCACCTGGGAATCTGGCTGTTGCAGACATAGGGCCTTAGGGCTTCGGGCAGATGACCAGGAGTGGTTAACGCTCGGTACACCCTTTGAAACCCTTTTGTTATTGGTCGGTTGAACTGTTGTTGTGTTTTTATATACTCAGGTTAGAGTTTGGCTCTCTGAAAAAATAAACTAATCTGTACTAAATGTACGGAAAAGACCTATCTCTTGGAAACGTAAGGTACAAAGCTTATGGTCGATTGTTCGGCTCCCTTGGTCATTTTATGTTTGTATACTACACGAAAATGTATTTCGTGATTAAGAATTGAACATCTAATCTTGCCGATGTTGCAGCAGCTGCTGAGATGTGATCCCGGTAACATGTAGTAGAAAAAAATTATCTAGACTATGGTGTAAACTACCGTTATAACGAGTAAGTTACTATAATTTACTTCCTGTTGAAGCCGAATTATGCTGACCCAACACAATGAATTTATGAGATATGAAGTGCAATAAACGTAAATGAGAGTGACGTTTACAAACGTCGTTCTGTGTGTTTTTGTGGACTTTGAGGCACAAGAAATCACGTTAAGAAGACAGGATAATAACGGCCACAATCACAAGACAAAAGATGACTAACTTTTAAACAAAAGAATAACTTTTTTGCAAAGCTGGCTAAGTCTTGTATCTTTTAACTGGCGTGAAGAATGTGGTTTTACCTGTCTTTCGCCAGTATGACATAAGCAATAATCTATAGACGAATATACTCTACAAGTTCACGTCTCATTTCGCCCTAATGAATTGAAAACGACAAAAGAAATGATTTTAGATTGAGAACTAACGAAGATTGACACTTTCATCACGGCAGTTTATAGTAATTAGGAGGGTCGATTTGAGCAATTCAAGGAAGCACTTATCAAGCAAAATGGACTTTACTACAGTACTTGGTTACTGTGGACTGAACATGAAAATAATAAAGCAGGAGAGTCTAATTTCCTGAGTTGTAATCAATTCCCTCTATTTGTTGGAGAAAGCAATAACACATGCCTTGGGACGTCAGTTGAAAAACTTACCCACCTCGGACAGCCTGCGTGCCCGTATGTTACAATTAGTGTTGCACAAAATCCACAGATTCACCGCGAAATATCGGACTTAAGATTCGAACTTTACCGAAACGTAAAATGCAACAACGCTGTCCCAAGTATGCCAGACTCTGAAGCAAGTGATATTCTCGATAATGTAGACGAAACTGATTGCTAGGTTAATATTTATGTGCCAGATTTCGAAGAAATTCACCTCGCTAGCCATCATCACAAAAGGATGATGCCTTGGTTGATTACCATTAGTTTAGAAACGAGGACGCATCGGAACTTACGTTACCAGGTTCTGAAAAGCTTGAAGACAGTGATCAGATCACTGATCAGATCAGATCAGTGATCAGATCAGTGATCCCATTCATTTCAATAATAAATTACTAACGAATGACCATGACAAAGCAAATGCCTTTAACTACACTTTCTGTAAAAATTTTGTATTCGATAACAATACCCCGACTACACTGGAGTTTGAACTAGATAATTGTTCATCATCTTCAAACAAACCAAAATTTGAGACTCCTGATTTTACAGCCCAGAGTATTGAAACTAAATTAAGAAAACTTAAAAGTAGCTCAGCAATTTGCCCTGATGGCTTTTCAGCAAATTTCTACAAAACCCTTGCTTCGGAGCTAAGTGAACCATTGTACATACTCCTGAAATCATCATTCACCTCGGGCATGCTACCAAAATGCTGGAAGATGGCTAGGGTTAGTCCTATTTTTCAAAAAGGGCAATGCTGCTGAACCTGCTACCTATCGCCCAATTTCTCTTACATGTGTTCCGTGTAGGATTCTAGAGAGAATCATCCGTGACGCAATTCTGAATCATTTGTACAAATGTAACCTTGTGCCAAACGACCAGTATGGTTTTCTACCTGGTCGCTCAACCACATTACAGCTGTTAAATTGCATAAATGACTGGACAAAATCCATTGAAAGTGTAATTCCGGTGGACGTTATTTGTATTGATTTTGCAAAGGCGTTCGACTCGGTCGTACATTCAAAACTACTTCAAAAACTAAATAACTTAGACATTGATGGGAGAGTTTATCGCTGGATTAAAGATTTTTTGAGTCTTAGATCTCAAGCAGTATATATTTGTGGCTCATTGTCTGACATTACGCCAGTCACCAGCGGTGTTCCACAAGGCTCAGTTTTAGGTCCGCTATTATTTGTCCTATTTGTCTCCGATTTACAGGTTGGAAGTGGTACAGTCAGAATGCCAAAATTTGCAGATGATGTAAAGCTTTATAACAACGTAAAAACCACTGAAGATTATTGCTCTCTTCAATTGGCCTTAAATTATCTATGCAGTTGGTCATCACAGTGGCAACTACCAATAAACGCTAAAAAATGTCTTACTTTCCCATTAGGAAACATACACAGAACCTCTTCGTATACTCTTGATAATCTGCTGCTGGAGTCCACACACGAGATAAAGGATCTTGGTATTTACCTAACATCTGAAAAAGTTTTCAAAACATTGCTGTCAGATTGCCTTTAGGGCTAAGCGAATTGGTCATATGATTAGACGCTGTTTTGTGTCTAGAGATATCCATACATTGGTAAGGGCATTTAATGTTTATGTTCGACCTATTGTCGAATATGCCAGTCAAGTCTGGTCTCCACACTTAGTGAAAGACATCAAGGTGGTTGAGTCGGTCCAAAGAACGTTTACTAAATTTCTTCCTGGTTTTTATAATGTTCCATACAAACAGCGGTTAAAACGTTTGGGGTTAGCCTCTTTGGAACTGCGTCGATTACAAGCAGATCTATGTCTAACTTTCTCCATTTTACACGGACTAGTTGATGCAGACCCAACAAACTTTTTCTGTGTCCGAGGTAATGCATATACCAGAGGACACCCTTTTAAACTTACAGTCGCAAAAATGAAAAGAGACTGTACAAAGTTCTTCTTCTCAAACCGTGTAGTACAGCCATGGAATTCCTTGGCGTCCGAGTTGGTGATGTCGCATAGTCTTCATCAGTTCAAACTGGGTCTCAAAAAAAGTTGATCTTTCCATGTTCTTAAAGTGTTTTTGATGTTATTTGATCTTATATCTGTACTTTAATTTTTAATCACTAACATTTCGACGACGCAGCCCAATGGGTCTAGAATTTGAAAATATTGTTTAAAATTTGTAGGGGCTGGTGTTAGAGGGTAACGTTTTATCCCTTCCAGTTTCCTTTTACCATTTGTTTTTGGTAATAAGAGGTTGATGGTGTGTTTGGTAGCTCCCCAGTGTTTACTAATAGCCCAGTGAAAGAGTTGATCAAGACCAAACAACGAAGTGCTTACAAGGAAAAACGTATAAATGAATAATAAATAATGACTAGTCTGTTAATAGAATCACGTCAAGTCCCTAGATTCTCACGGAAAACACAAACCGAACGAAACAAGCCTAAATTTCGACAATAAAGTCAGTTTATTTAAGGCGAATTCTCGTAAATTTGTTATATTAAGGGGTAAACTTCCTTAATGCAATAACAACTCTACATCAGTACGCAATGGGAAAATTTAGTCCGAACTTGCTTGATCTTCCATCGTGTGACTGGGGTGTTACAATTTGTTGAAAGGCTTGGAACTTCGTCTTTAACTCCGTGACGTGCATCCTTATTCCGTGGGTTATGCAATGTGATCGGTGTAAACCGATGCAAATAAATTTTATTTTAGTTTCTTGGCGCAACATTCAGAATTTAATGATTAGCTAACCACTAGTTTCTTCAGTGCTACCTTAGGACTAAAGGAACTGGAGTTTTTATAGCTAATGCATTAAATAAATATTGTTTATGTTTCTCTAGGTTACTTCAAGCCTTCGACATGGTATCAAAAGGATTTCTTGCCACTGCCCTACTGCTGCTCATCTGTTTCGTAGCTAGTAAGTATGCAGGACACAATAATAAAATAAACTCTAGGCCACACCACGAAAAAGCTAACGTCTTCATCACTGCAAGACAAACTAATGTTAAAGCATTTGCCAAGATTGTTTTCATTAATCAAGAACGAAAGGTTCATAATCTTAAGGAGATCAGATAAAGACTGTATTTCTAACCACAGTCCGTTTCCACAGTCCATTACATTTGTGATTTGGGCACTAACTAAACTGTATGATTCGACTACCTCATTTATAAACCTTGAGAATAAATAAATTGTTTGAGTAGCTAAATGATGGAATTCAGCCTACGACCTTTGATTTTGGAACTAGATGCGTCACTTTAAATAGAAACGCCAGAGGGTCTGTGTGTCCGCCATATGCTGGATCACGGCCTTCTGTTTACGACTCTTCGATCATTCGAACCTAAGTGTTCTAATATGATTAATAACTTGAATGCACTTGAAAGTTATATGCAAAAGTAAATGTCCCGCAATCAATGAAATATCCCCTGACAGTGGAAGGTTTTTTGAAGGACTTATTCCGTGCAGTGGGATAAGTCTCTACTAGTTTTTGCCATTAATTTTAAGCGGGAAGTTCTAGGACTAAGGGACTGGTCATTATTTATGGCCAGGGTGGAGGGGTGGGGGTGGCGGAAATGAAAATGTGACCAGCAAATTTTCGATGACCCCCCCCCTTCAACATCCTGAAAAAATTTTGAATAAGGTCTAAAAATAATGTGACCCCCCCCCCTCAAAAATTACCCATTGAGACTGTCTGTAGATGATTCCTATAGCCAAGATTAGCGCTGTAGCCATAATACCCGACTTTCTCACCCTTTTCCTTTTGCGGGGGGTTGACCCTCCTGAATGTTCTTGGTGTCGACGGCCACTTACGGTCCGGCACTTACTTGTTGATTGTCGCCATCTTGATGGTGTTCGTCGTCGGTTCCATCTTCCGCATGACATTGCGCGTCAGTTGGGCGATAGGTCTGTCCTCCTGTCCGGTGTTTTTCAATTTTTGCAGGAGGTACAGATGTATGACAAGATTTAGATTAGGGGTTTGGATAACATCTCTGTAATGTGTGGTGCAGTGGCAACCCGGACCACTGCACTGTGACTGAGGTTGGCGCTAATGACCAAGTTGTCGACGCGCCATTAAGCCTCAATCCCCCCCCCCCCATAATAAGTAAGTAGCTCTCTACACCGTCAGTTACCATTAGTTGTAAGGACACGTGTCTTGTTTTAACGAAAAGACATGTTGGATTAAAAAATGTTCTATAAAATGTTCCTTATACCCATCTCTTGTAGAGATTCGTATAATAAGTATGATGACCACACCGTTTGCTTCTATGCCCACATCCATAACATAGTCAGCACCGGAAAGACTGAAGAAGCAAGACTTTTCTACAAAGTTTTTTTTGTAAAGGCTGACTTAAAGAAACGGCACTAATAGCTTTAAAACCTTGTAATACTAAAATCATGGGGAGTCTGAGGGGCTTGATCAGCTTTATCAGCTTGCCCCTCAGAAGCTGAGGCGTGTTTAGAAATTCTGGCAGCTGAAAGTGCCATTTTCGAGGCCCAAAAATGACTTTCTCCCAGTTGGTGAGTGTGTTTGTGATCCCCCTCTTTTCGCGACCTGACAAATGTATGCCCCCCCCCCTCGAGAGGGTTCAAGAACTTCATGACCCCCCCTCATTTCCTCTGCCCCCCCCCCCTCCTGGCGATAAATAATGACCGATCCCTAAACATCGCCGGACTAACTATCGCGGACGAAACATCGCAAGAACAAAACATAGCTAGGACAATCATTGACAAAACATCGCATATATAAAAGATTTAATGACGCGTTTTGCAGAGAAGCAGATCTGGCTTCTTTTCAAAGCCTCTCACTACCCAGCAGCTCTTTAACATTTCCGTAATGAAAAATGTGTTAGAAGTACTATTTAAAATTAAGAATGCAAAAGCAGGCAGCAGAAGTTTTTTTTTTATTATTCCTAAGAAAACCTGCTTTATTTTCCTGAAACTGGGCAGCCCAAACATGTTCATTGTTCCCGACATTTTAAAACAAAGTCTTTATTAACCAGCTTGATAGCCGTAAGGACAAAATGTAAACGGCCTGTTTCGACTGATGATCCTGGAAGGCTGGAGGCGGGGTGCCCCGGGGGGGGGGAGGTAACCAACTGGCCCATCCGCTTTATGGCCTACGTCGGGCATTGCAGGTGCCAAATTTACATCCGTAGTTGCAACGTACGGTAGTTTTTATAAAAGTGTTTAAATATGCTGGTTAATAAATACACATTGCGTTTTCGTTTTTAATGATGTTTAATGTTATCAAAAGGCATGCCTTCCTAAGGTCGGATAAGGTATTAGAATGCTTGTTATATCCGCCTCCCCCCCCCCTTCCAGGCAAAATTAGAATAACCGTAAAGTGGACTCTCATTTTATTTTTTTGTAACTATAAAAAAATAAATAAGCATGAACAACTAGTGGGCAGGGAAGAGGAGCGCGTGCAACCAGTCCCACCCGAAACTCCGAAACGTATCATAATGCTAAATAAATTCCTCGATAACATGTGGAAAAGTACTCTCTAGAACCCGGATATGGTAGTGATATATTGTAAAATGCTTCAGCTTTACTTAACAGCACTCCCAGCACTCCCATAGAACGGCTAACAACACTCCCCAAGACCCCCAACTGGCTTTGTTTGGCCTCCTGTGAAATTGTTTCCTGGCTGTGGCAAGTGTTAGACGTAGTTAAATTGTATTCAGCTCCTTAGTACGCTCTGGAAGTTTGGCAGTTTTACTCTCAAACACCCTGTATGCAATTTTTTTTGTCCTAACGATGTGTTGTCCTTCTGATGTTTCGTCCGGCAATTTTTAGTCTGGTCACCACACCTTTACTTACAGATGCGCTGCTCTGCAGCTCTGGTGTTATTGTTCTATCTTATTGCCGCTGAAAAATATACAATACTTGCCATTTTTGCATTATGTTCTCATGATGCTGCATACATCCTTGAGTTTTAAAGTTCCGTGGATCCTGCCAGGTTGGGAACCCAACAGTTCATGCGTGCAGGCCTCTACAAAAGGAGTTTGCCACAAAGTAAACCATATTTGGTTCTCAAGCGACCTACGTTACGGTAGCTCTGTCCTTTGTTTTCGTCATTCCCACGAGCCATTTTGTCCGAGCATTTGTTGCTCGAGCTTCGTTCATGTGATTTGTGCCTCTCCTGTCCGTCACGATGCCGACCTGCCGGCTGAGTTTTTGTTTGATCGTGCACTCGTTGTGCGAGCATTCATCGCTTGAGCTTTCGTTCCAGATATCTGCGCCTCAACTGTTGCTACCATCACGATGTTAACCTGTCTGCCAAGCTTTCGTTTGATCGTGCACTAGTTTCGCGAGCAACCGTTGCTCGAGCTTTCGTCTCTGTGATCTGCACTTCGACTATTGCTGCTATCACGATGTCGATCCGCCTGCCGAGTTTTCGTTTAATCGTACACGCGATGTGCTATAATTCGTTGCTCGAGATTTATCCTGATTCACGCCTCTACTGCTTGTTGCGTCACGATGCTGACCTGCCTGCTAACCTTTCATTTGGCCGTGCATTTGTTGTACGAGCTTTCGTTGCTCGAGCTTGCGTCCCCAAGATCAACATCTTTGCAATCTGACGCCGTGTTGATGCCGACCTGTCAGAAGAGCTTTCGTTTGATCGTGCATCCGTGGTAATTTTGTTTGGCTGTGCGTAGCTCATCCTCCAGAGCTGCAAGGTTCAGCGGAGGGGAAGACATCTGACCGGCTTGGAGCGGCGAGTTAGCAGCAGCTTCGGCAGAGCCATCCAATGGTTGGATGTCGTGCGAAAGTAGCGGTTCATTAGCAGGCTGTGCACTGAGTGGCAAATGGATGGGCTGATCTAATAACCGATCGGCGGCATCAGAGTGATCAAACGTCACGAAGAAGGGCAAAGAGAACAAATGAACGTCCATCAAGGCTTCTTTGGCTGGGTTCGTTGATGGCGGGATGAAATTTTGGCAGGCAGGGCGGCATCATGAGAGCAGCAACAGTAGAGGTGCAGGACACAGGGGCCTCTACTGTTGCTGCTGTCATAGGGCTGCATGTCGAATTTTCATCCTGCCATCATCGAACCCAGCCGAAGAAGCCTTGATGGACATTCATTCGTTCTCTTTGCCCTTCTTCTTGACGATTGATCACTTTAATGCCGCCGATCGGTTATTAGATCAGTCCGTGCATTTGCCTTTCAATGTACAGCCTGCTAATGAACCACTGCTTTTGCGTGAAATCCAACCATTGGATGGCTCTGACGAAGCTGCTGTCAACTCGCCGCTCCATTCTTCTCCGCTGAACCTTGCAGCTCTTGAGGATGAGCTATGCACAGCCAAACAAAATTACCGGCATTTGAAACCACAGTTTCGTCCTCCGACTGTGCAACCGCGTCTTCGAGCATGCCATCACAACTTCGTTTTCTTCACGCCTGCAACCGATCCTCCTCCATTGGCCTCTCATTGGACAAAAGCTGCTTTAATAAACGAATGGGTCGCAACGACATCTAGTGACAAGTCACAAACGCTCCGTCTCATCTTCTCGCCATGGTACGAAGAGACACCGTTTCTCTGCTACCGCCGCTACCAATGATCATCACTGCTCAAACGTTCCTGCTGCCGCCCTTTCGTCACATTCCCCGGCAACTCAGGAGGATGACGAGAACTAAATTGACTCTGCATCAGCTCTACAGCAGCAGTTACATCAATCCACAGCTTTCGTCCAACCTCACGCCACGACTGTTGCTAAGCAACCGGATCGCCACATTCTTTTTCCCGACGACCTCGTCGCTGTTGCTCCTTCATCCAACCCATTAGCTGAGCTTCTGAAAACAGTAGACAACACAGCACCAGACTATTTTTTCTACAAGCCTTCTTAATCTTCAATGCTATCCAGCCTCTGTGAATAAGTCAAATACGATTACTAACGCTTTCGTTTGCGTCATCACTCTCCTCTGCTTGCTGCTGTAATGAGAAATCACCAGTGCAAGCCACACCGAATGGATGACACCATCGTGGCTGTTTTCCCATCACCCGTTGGATTCGACCAACCTTGTCTACTACCAAGCTTTCGTTTGGTCAATCTCCAAACCAACTAATGACCAACACTCCCAGTGGTGACCGTGGTCCGTCTTCAGCTGAATCGAAACAATTTGTTCTCGTACCACCATCTTGAATCCTAGTTTTCGTGGACACTGTACGACACGAATGCGTCCTCCCTGAGCGGAAGCAAGCCTCTCTCATCGGCGACCTGCCCCGCATTGCTGCTGCCCGTCCCACCTCGTTTCTCATTATAAATGAGATCATTTACCATCTGTAGAAGCGGTGCTGTTGCTTTGGTGCCTCCATCTTGCATCTCAACTTTTGTGGCTTCTGTGCAGCACACACTACGTCTCCCTCAACGAATGCAAGCATCTCATTGCCAACCATTTAAAAAAATTAGTGATTAAATTTTTTTTCATGAAACAATAAAAACTTTGACACCAATAAGGCTTTTCATTTAGCTCTTCTCCGAAATTCACCACTAGAATTGCGATTGGCAACTATGGCGAGGAAAACCTGAGCCTCGTACTTAACGAATTGACTAGATGCAGTACTCAGAAGGGGAACAAAAGAAGGCACACAACCACTGTTCCTTATAACCCAACGACTTGAAAAAAGAAGGATGAATGGTAGGATGCCTCCTTTCATCATTTGGCTGTTTCTCACCATTGTGAAGACAACATCACAATACTTCAACTCTTTCATTCGGTGGTCAAACGGACAGACACCGTTGACGGAAACAAGAAAATATCGTGGCTTCCTTCCTGTTGTTTTCCCAGGGTCGATCCACTTCCTTTCCCAGTGAGCAGCAAAACGTTTTAGCCATCTTCACTGGGCGCGGCTGTTTCTTCTTTATCGACCAAATTGCCATTACTGGCCTCCAACCCATCTGCTCAAACCGACAAATGCCGCCCACCTCAACCACAGGTTGAAGCAATTTTTTCCCGTTCCGACAAGATCAACTGCCAGCCACCAATGCTCGCATGATGATCTCGGTTGTTCCGCTACCTCCCCATTGACGCCCGGGGTCGATCCACATTCTTTATTCCATCTAAATCTTTTGTCGACGCTCGACCTCGCCTTCGACCGACACTGCTGCTGCTCGCCCAGGCAAATCGTGACATCATTCCAGATTTTACGTCTCGGCCGCCCTAAAAAATCGACAGCTTCAAGAAGAACACGTCCATTCCCGACAGCTCTTTCTATCAACACATCATAGTTGCTGCAGCAGCGTGTCTCCTGCAGCAACTTTGCCTATTCCCATCGCTCTCCGCTTTCAGAGCCAAAATCTCCCTCCTCTTTCCCAAAAAATTGCCGTGGATTCTTTTTTAAAGGATTGGATGCCGTTGTCTCATTCCGCAACTCGTCACTTTCATGATTAAAACCCACAGAAAGCATCCAGTGACCCATCAAGTCTACATATGACGTCGTCTGCAGCTGCAATTCAGCACTTTCGTGGCTTGCACCTATAAAAATAAACACCCAGAAGAACCACCTTCAACTCTTCCTTCATTGGATTTTGGTCTCCCACCTTCATCACCACCAATCTTTAGATCAGCCTCCGTGATCAAGTTTAACACGACTACGAACGCTTACATTTGTTTCACCATCGCTGATTGCTTCTGTGACTAAAGTCACCTGCGCAAACCATTGGTCGTCCTTTTGCCAACCTTCGATCTCACACCGACCTAGATGGAACCATCGTGGCTCCTTCCCTGTGGCTTCCCAAGGTGGATCCACCAAAACTTTTGTCGCATTTGGTGGATCGTGTTTGACTTCCAACTCAGCCTCCATGAAGAAGTCAAACACGATTGCTAGCACTTTCGTTTGCTTCACCTTTTGCAACTGATTTCTTCTGTTACCTGGGACAAGCCATTGGTCGTTCTCTCATTAACTACCCATCACCCAGCGCAAGCAGACAACACAACAACAAGGCTTACATCTGGAAAGAAGGATGAATGAGGTCTCGCCAACTCTTCAAAGTAACTCGGCAATTTTTCACCTCTGCAGAAAACTCAACGCAACCATCCTGCCACTCTACATCCCATGGAACAGGTATGTGGTAGCAGACTCTCTCTCACGCTGAAAACTTCCAACAGAGGAATGTTTTCTCAAGAAATCCAACTGCAAATATGTCTTCAACATTTGTGGCATCCCAATGTTTGACCTGTTTGCCATGAGGCACAATGCCAGGCCTCTCCACTTAGTCCAGCCTCAGACAACCAAGCCACAGCAGTAGATGCACTAACATTCCCTTGTAAAAACCACGACACTAACAAATTTCCCACATACGAACTGCTGCAACAGCCGTGGAAATGATAAATCAATCTCCAGGCCTATTGCTACTTATCGCTCCAAACTGGCTATCAGAAACGTGGCTCCCACAACTTCTAAGCCCCATAGTCGACACACCAAGAAGTCCTCCTCAACATCAGGATTTTCTGTCGCAACAGAAAAGAACAAAATTCCATCCAAACACCAGCGCACCAAAACTTCACGGGTGGCTACTATCGTCAAACTCATCATCAAGACGGGAATTCACGCAGAGCTAGCAATTCTCTTCGCCTGCAAAGCCTTCTAGAGCTCAACATACAGAATCTATGACAGTCAGTGGTCAAAATGGTTTCATCAGAATGATCAAGGAAAACCATTAAAAAAATGAAGCAATATTAAACTATAGCCCATCATCTCATCATTACGAATCATCTTCTCACCTCACCAAAACAACAGAGGAACAAATCAACACTTCAAGTTGGACAACTGTCACCCAAAACTCTAATAATACTGAAAACCATCCCAACCAGTGAAACCGTCAGTCTACAAGATGAGCGCCAACTGAAACCAAGAAGAAACCAGTGACATCAACAGGATCTACTTCGAAAAAGGAAATTAACAATTTCGTCTCTTCTCTAACTATAGACGACTCCCTCTTTGTCCTTCTGAGTATCTGCCAATATTTAAAATAAAAAACCCAATCTTTTCATGCTCACGGAGGCTCCGACTCCGGCGAACGCCAGCTTTGGACCCCTAGAATTTTCTAGCAGCAATAAGAAACGTAAATTTGTCAGCCCCCATGAAAGCTGGCTGAAATTTGTTTCTTTTGCGTAGGAAAATATACAATACGTCAACCAACCCTACCTCCCCTCTTGAGTCACCTTATGACCTATCGAGAGAGAACAAAAGATGGTTTACGCTCGTGGCAAGCTCCTTTCATACAGGGCTGCGTGCATGCGCAGTTGGGTTCCCAAGCTGGCAGGATCGATGCAACTTTAAAACGCAAGTATGTATGCAGCATCATGAGAACATAATGCAAAAATTGACAGGTATTGTATATTTTTCCAGGAAAAAAGGAAAAATTTCGGCCGGCCTTCAAGAGGGCCAGCAAATTTACATTTCCTATTGCCAGAAAAATACTATACCTGTCAATTTTTTTGCATTTGTGCTCTCTTGCCTTGAGATTTAAAGCTCCGCCGATACATCCCAGCTCCACAACCCACTGTGCATGCACAGCCCTTCTTACCAAAGAGCTTGCTCGCAAGCAGATTCACCTTTTGTTTTCAAGGCGAGCTGTCAGACAGTCCCATTTTCCTTCTTCTATCGTCTCCATTCTACGCCACCGCATTCGCCATTGATTGTCTTCAATTCTTCATGCATCACTTGGATTTCATCACCTGAGGGTGCTACTGACCACGGCCAAGTCCACGGTTCCTATGCCACATCTACAGCCACGACCGTACTGCATGGCATTCGCATTTGCATTCGTCAATGACACCCAAGTTATCTCCTTGACAGCAAGTGTACCACGGACTGGCGGCATTCGCATTCACATTCGTCAATGATGTCCATGACGGCTCCTCAACGACATGTCCACCTTGAACATGCTACCTGCAAATCTTAGTTCTGGAACAATGCACAGCATTCATGTGACGGACCTAACAATCATTATGACCCTCAAGTACAGTAAACTTCGGATCTCTTCCAGTCTCCTCTCGATGTTGACACCTGGCCTGTCATTTGCGCACAGCATTTATCTGACAACGCCAGTAATAGAACACGACACCGGCCTGTAGACGATGCTCGACATTCGTTTTACAGCCCCTGTCGGTTTACCATTCATCCTGTGTCCGGACACCCGGCTTGTCTACAATGCACTGCATTTGAGTGACAACCCCCCGGAACCATCGTTGTCGTCGGGACCTTCCAATCTATTACTGATGCCTCACCACCTTTGTCTCTCAGGTCTCCACTGGTGGAGTCTGATGCAAGCTTGGACCCATTCAAGCCCATTAGTTGGAGCCCTTTACCAATAATCCTCCCACCTCACTCCTGGCTACTCAACAATGCACGACATTTAAATGACAACCCCACACAACCATAGGAGTCATCAGGACCTTCAACTTGACCGCTGATGCCTTACCTCCCTTGTTTCTCATGTCTCCACCTGTGAAGTGTGAAACAAGCTTGGACCCATTCAAACCCATTAGTTGGATCTTGTCACCGATCACCCAGCATCCTAACACCTGGCTTGTCAACAATGAACGACATTTGACTGACAGCCCCATGCGACCATTGCAGTCATCATAACTTCAAATCAACTGTTAATTACTCTCCACCTAGGATCCTGATGTCTCTATCCCAAAATGTTGAAGTAAGCTGGGACCCCTTCTTGTGCAACAGCTGTAATCCTTCCTGTTCATCCATCAGGAAATCCGGCTTGTCAACAATGCACGGCTTTTCACTGACAACCCGAAACAACCGATGCAGTCATCACGATTTTCAAGTCAACTGTCAATGGCTCATCTCCTGTAATCTCCATCCAACCTGAATGTTCAAAACATGCATTGGTCCCCTTCTGGTCCATCAGCTGAAACCCCTCACCAATAATCCAACCCGGACACTTTGCTTGTCAACAATTCACGACATTTCACTGATAGCTTCTATCAACCACCGAACTTATCAAGACATCCTTCTTGTCCATTAATGGCTCACCACTAAAAATCACAAGGAATCCCTGATAAAAGAACTTAATTCGGTCATTCGCCTTGTCAACAAAGCATGACACAATGCATGACAGCCCAAATCGATGCTTGTTCCCATCAACCCCATGTCGACTGGCATAAGCACTCCAGAAAAAAAACATAGGATTTCCACAGGCCTCTGAGGTTCTCGAAATACTTCAGAGGCCCATGCCAACTTGCTGTAACTTCCAAACTACCGACCATTAATGACACTGACGTCATTCATCTGGAACCCTCTGATTTACCATCAGAGACTGTCACGTCACCTCACGAAGCGTCCATTCAACACTTTTGTCCACAAAATGGAACTCTTCCGTGACAGCTTGTAACCGTCAGGTCATCAAAAACTGCCAAACCAGTTAACAAGACTTCCTATTTTCTTTCTTTGATCCATCAAGTCTTATCGTCACAATTCGAAACCGTCAAATCACACGGGGACTTCACGTCAACCAAATCTTTTGACGTTTATTCTCACTCACCACAAGTTCACCAACTATAGCATTTATAAAAAAAATTACATTGCCATTATCCGCACCTCTACAACCCCAATCGACTCAAAACGAGTCTATGGCCATACCATGCTGAAAACACTGGTTCTCGTCCGATCACCGAAGTTAAGCAGCATCAGGCCCGATTAGCACTTGAGTGGATGACCGCCTGAGAATACCAGGTGCAGTAGACACACACAAGCTGCTTCGGCCTGGCCAACGCTCAATCAAATCTGCCGTGAGCCCTTGGTCTCCTCCCGGGCCATGGTGACGTCATCCCCATCTTTCGCGATTTTTCTCCTTCGTCGCCTAGCAACGACTTTGAACCCTATGCGTCCACGGCTTTTAACGGCCACGATCGACTCAACTCCCATCAACACCGAAAGTTTTTATGTTCTAGTCGAACGCTTGTCTCCAAACCATAGAGTTCGTCAGACGAAATGGCCAGAACCCGTGGTGGGAGGTCCCTAGTTCAAGGTGATGCACATCTCTCACGTTTTTGACACAGGAAGCCCGCAATTCCTGATCCTTGATCTAGCTCTTGCCCAGGACTAAATACAAAGGGAAGAATTGACACACACAAGGTTTGCTAATCTCACCGAAAATGGGACTACTGTCGCAAACCGTGTCCTGCGTGCATTCGTATTTCACCAACAATTTGGCTAAAAATTGAAAAGCTCCAATGTTAATCAAGACTACGTGCCAAGCAAGAAAAAGAACGTAGGACAAGAGTTCAAGAGGCCAAAAACTCTTCGACAATACTCAAAATCATTCAGAAGAAATTGGCCAAGCCAAAGCATCTTACTCTCCGTGTCACACTCTCTACCTCCCCCTTCAAGACAAACACTTCGTTGCCGAGGGAATTTTATCGGAGCTCAACAATTACTTCGTCCTCCGAATACGAGTCTCCTTCGCCACAAAAACGTGCCAGCCTATCATTGCCTAAATGCAAGAACTAGCCGAACCACAATCCATTCCTTCTCACTCGGCCTATGGGCTCTTTCAACCCGTCACGCTACCAGTGACCGTATCACAACCGATCACAAGTTCCTTGTCATCACCTTCCCTTCGCGCTTCCGCCAGGGAGGAAAACACCGAAATTCTTCCAGACAACATGGGCACACCCTCCGAACCCAACAGAAAACTTGTCTGACACCACTGTTGAACATGAAATATCGCCAGTTCACCTAAAAAATGACCCCCAACCTTTGTGTGAAATTCACGAACTTTTTCCTAACGCACCACTGTCACCACAAGCAACCCTTTTCTACCCTCAACAAGAACGAAAGAAACCAACATCAATTCTGTATGGGCTTGACGAAAATGAAATTATGAACATTGGCAAACATGACATTCAACCAACTATTTCTCCATCCATCATCACCCAGAACTTACAACAGTCAGCTACGCAATTCCAAGCCATATTGGCAAATTACGCAACACTTGAGACAGAATTCGCTAAACAACAATTGTTGACAATATATGCCTGCACGTCTTACAAGAAACTCTTACTATCCACAACAAATGACATGCTAAAGGAATCCCTCACTACTAAGCTTCCAAACTGTGAAACAGGCGTGGCTTGGATTCTAAATAAGATTGAATTTACTTTAAACCCCAAATCTTCATACAGAGGGGAACTACGTTTTGAACACCCTCTCAAACGATGAACAGGTTTCGGTGACACGCGAATTCAGGATCCTTTATACGACCTTCTGAAGTCGTCCAAGGAACTCATTCCACCCATCATGCAATTCCACAAACCTCCCCTTAACACGACTGATGTCCGTGTAACCGGGAAATCCAAGCACTCGTGACGAAACAATGGACAGCAACTTCGTCACAGCATGGGAAGCCATGGCCAGTTCTTGCCCACGTGACCATTTTTATGGTTTCAACGTGTGGCAGTTCGACAACAATCATCTTCAGCAACCTAACTTGACGGGTTTACAACCCTACATCACCCTTTCACTTCCATGCAAACAATGTCATTGGAAGGCCAAACAGCACGCTTATGGTTTTCACCAACGTTCAAAACAAGAATAACTTCCTCCTAACTCCATCTTTTTAACATTCATCGTTTTGCCGGGAAAGTAACCATTTTCATATCAACGAAGTTACACCAGTTCCTCTTTCAAAAAGAAAACCCCTAATCTGAAGCAAATTTCAAACCGAAAACACGTTCTTCGGACGTCCATTCAAAATAGCATCATTCGTCCGCCTTCCACTCCGTCCCGAACACACTAACGCGACGGACATCCAATTTTTGAAGTCAAGAAAAGTGAGCTACCCATTCAACGGGACACGGAAACGCTTCCTTTCCCGGAAACCAACGTGAACTTTTGCAGTGAACCAAACGCAACTATTCAAACTTTCTCCCACAATTCAACTCCATGTTTCATCAATGCACTCAATCCATACATGACTTTCCAAGTCGCTTCAACTCCAAGCCAACCCTTTTTATTTTACGCAAACCACATCCGAAAAGAATGGAAACAACATGGAAACACGCCGAACG
>JAHWFP010188370.1:31651-51012 GCA_023313725.1 Lithobius niger
GGAACGTTTGAATAAATAAAGGCTAATTTGGTTAAGATACACAAGAATCTGAAGAGTGATCGTGATGAAATATATAATTTTAACGTTTTAGCACTTAACTAATTTCCAGAAAATTTTTCCCGATCTGATGTAAAATTCGGGAAATTAAGTATGGAAAGCAGTTCCACGCTAAAACGCCAAAATTATAGATTTCGTAAAAGCACCTAATCATGTTATAGCTAAGAATTTTCCTTTATTTTTTGTTCGCAAATGAAGATGATGGTAAAACTACACTGGTTACACCACTGGCTAGTCGACCATATGGTGTATTATCTGTTGCAACATTCGCCTTAATCCTTCCAGTTTGTCTTTTATCTCAGAAGTTTTCCAAGCTTATTCCCAAGCTTATTTTTAAGTTCAAAATTGTAAAAATTAAAATAAAGCTAACATTTTGCTGTTTGACTGCTCTGTGGCTATGGATGTTATCGACGAATTCTTATCTCATATCCAGTCTCCCCACGTGATAGGAATTTTTCTGCTATCTGTGATTTTCTGGTAATACTGGTAACAGCTATATGATTAATTGTGTAAATACTTCACGTCTTATATCTGCAGTCACTATTCTCATGCTAACCTAGATAATAGTTGCATTAGAATAGTGACCAAGTTTTTTAATGATCCGTCGTTCATTCGTAAACTGAAATCAGTGTGAAGTTCCTTACATTAGTCGAGGTAAGCAAAATTTACGGCATGAAATTTTGCATTTGTTAACCCAATCGACTTTTTTTTTTGTATGGCTTTTAATAAAAATAAGATGTAGGTATTTCCTACCCACCTCAAATTTGGTTTGCCATTCTGTGCTACTTTCGGTAAACTCCATTAAAAAAAAACAACACTCGAGCGGTTAAAATCATACAATTTTGACTTCGGGTATATGTGATGTTTCTTGAAATGCTGATGAATTTGTGAAAATGGAAGATAGTGCTTTGCAAACTATAAAACTTATATTATTATTTTTTTTCGTTTTGGGAAGTGCTGTTCCCTTAGCAAGAACGGCCCACATAGTCAACCAAATCAGGAACATTGTGATACAACCGACGACCGAGGAAGACAGAAATTTACTAAATTTTATTTTTCAGTTCAAAATATACTCTGATTTAAAAGTTACCTAACTTTAAAGATTGATGTGAATGCTTCTGCTCCTTAAATAACGTTGACAATAAAATGATTTAATAAATAAAGCACGATTAGATACTTAAAAGGAAAAGCAAAATTATCCCACTACACAACACTTGTGAATTTACGATATCGATCAATTTGACGTGGCTACTCTACATTCCTTTGCAGCAACTTCCCTTGACCGCTTTCAGTTTTACAAAACTAAATTTGAAAAGGAGTTCGTGCTCGTGCTTAGATGCAGTAGTGCAGCTATGGATGGAAACAAACATTAAATTCACAATCACTGCCCAACGTGCACACAGGCGATAGGACTCGATGAGCAGAGCTACTCACTGGTATTAAGAGGCGGTGGAAAAATACTGATATACTATTAACGATATAATAATAAACGCAACCCAGCTGTTATTTGGTACCGGTGTTAGATGGAATTTGGAGAATGCCAGGAAGGGGAGGTTGTTCACTCATCACTGCACTGTTAAAACTAATTTGGGACAATAGGGATTTGTTTCTAGTTCTTTTAATTGTACAAGTGTATGTAGGTGTAGTTTTGAGTCGAAAATTTTTCTGAAAGAGGAGATTGGCTTTGTGCACTAAGGTGTCATACGCCCTCTACGAATCACATGTTTGCGTCTCTAATCATTAGGCGATAGGTTTACATTACATCCGATGACTATGTTAAAAGAACTGGGAACTTACCAATTTATTTGCTGTAATTTTGCGAAAGTTTTTACAGTGTAAACCACGATGTTGGGGAGGGAGAGATGGATGGTGGGTACCGCTAGTGAAGTGACACAATAAGTGATGGTGCGGACAAATATTCCCGACAAACGACTCTGACGGAATTTTTACCAATTTTGATTTTGACGTAAAGCAGAAGAAGTAGCGCCATATTCGCTGGGTAGCTCGCGTCTCGAGCCAGTCATGAGGCTAGCTGCATGGGCACTAGAAGAAAAAATTATAATAACATCTTCCTTGGCAGCTGTTGCGATGTTCAGCAAGTGGAAGCTTTTCTTTTCCGATTTACAACGTAAAGCGATTTATACGTTTCGCAGCGTAAACAACAGCCAATGAGCGATTCGACAAAAGAACGTTACTTGTCATATTCAGGTTGTTTTGTGTCGTTTCATGAGGTATGCACACATAAGTAAAGCCACACTGAAATCGTCCGACCAACAACTGCTATTTATCCAATCCCTTACGCTGCGAAACATATATTAAGGTTGTAAATCAGAAAAGAACAGAACCCACTTGCTGAAAATTGCAGCAGCTGCCAACAAATCCCAGAATCCCAAATTTTTAGACCTAAGAAAAATCCGCTCTCCCAGCATTGGATTGACTATATCCAGTGCCCATTTTAGATTGCTAAACAACTGTCTTTAGCTGCGAACTCTATAGCAAATATGGCCTTATTGATAACTGCTATTTTCAAAATTAAATATTCTTAACAATTAAATGTGAACATTATTTTTATGAAATAAATGTTGACAATAAAATGTTGGAAATATAAATCACAATTAGATTCAATTAGATTAGTACTTTTATAGCTGAACATTTTGTATTGGTTCTTGTAGGTAATTTTTAATTTT
Organism: Lithobius niger; assembly: GCA_023313725.1. Lineage (NCBI taxonomy): Eukaryota > Metazoa > Arthropoda > Chilopoda > Lithobiomorpha > Lithobiidae > Lithobius > Lithobius niger. The sequence goes on from JAHWFP010188370.1 coordinate 34,396, forward strand.
CATTTTTTTTAAAATTAAAAATAGAGCCAATATGTCCCAATGATTTCGTCGGAGCAGATGAACAGCCACTACTGGTGAAGTACCGAACTGGAGTATTCTGTAGAGATGAAGAAGATTGTGGTGCTGACGAGTGCTGCATCACTATGTATGACAAACCGGGATCATATATGTGTCACAAAAACGGCGTGGCATCGAAAAAGCGTGAGAGTAAGTAAACTCTGAAGATTTTCTATTATTACTACAGCAACTTATTCATCACCTCCGGCAGGGGTTGACAAAATTATGATGGTTTCTTTGCATTTGTTAGGCACGAATTAAGCAACCTTGATATCATTTTGTTGTACTAACATTAATTCGCAGGGAAAGATTAATTTACCCAACCACGTGTTATAACATAGCAAACACTGTGCATAATTATTTGAACCTTGTGAAAAATTTCAATTAAAACTACACTCACTATTATTAAATGCTAACAGGATATTTAAAACCTTTTTATTGCTTTTTTAGATTACTGCAAAATTAATTATAGAAAATACAAAGTTTCCCACACAACAACAAAAATAATCGTTTCCCTTTCTCTACTTTCCACCACCCCCACGTATGCCAATGTCACCCCTTCGGTTTTATTTATATCAAGATGAAGTTGAGCACTAAAAAAAAAATGTTCCTTCTTTGAAACAGTATCAGTGCAATGAAAAAATTGAAGGAGAAAATATTTCTAGACCATCCCAAATGCATGAGAAGCGATCTTAAAATCGCAGATCAGTAACCTAAGATCAAAAGCTTAACTCTTTTTGATGTTACGATACTGCAACACTAAATAACACCCCTCACAAACCTCGTATGCGTGTTGAACTCTGGTTTTTGACCGTGAAACGGGGTGTAGTTTAACCAAGCTACAGAGCTTAGGAGTAAAGAAAGTGTGCAAACCCCCTGTTTCAAGAATTAATTTCCATTACTTTTTTAATGGTACCAGAGTCGGTCATGGGATTTGAGTCAGCATACACTTGGTTTGGATGCTGACCACAGAGCTATTGCTACTCGTTTTGCTCGCGCTCGCGCTTTTTGTCCGAGAATTTACAACAGAGAGTTAAGGTGGGATTAATGAAACGTGTAATAATGCTCTGTTTCATGAATTAATTTCTGGAACTTTTTAATGGTACTTTGGTCGGTCGTGAGATTTGTGGCAGCATTCACTTGGTTTGGAGGCGGGGACGCTGACCACTGGTCTGTTGCTACTTGCTTTGCTACAGGTCCACGCCTCACAAAGCTCGCGTTGTGTCTTGGACTCTCTTTTTTTTTTACCGAGAAGTGGCATGTTGATTTAATGCAACACCATGCAACAGAGGGTTAAGGTGGGAGCATAGAAAAGGGCATTAAGGCGGGAGTAAAGAAATTTGCATTAACCCTCTGTTGCATAATTAATTTCTAGAACTTTTTTAATGGTAATTTCCAGCATTCATTTGGTTTGGACGTGGAGTATTATGACCACTTAGTTGTTGCTGCTCGCTTTGCTCTGGGTTGCCGGGGATTTTTCACAAAGCTCGTGCTGCGTCGACTGTGTTTTTTGACCGAGAAATGGCGTGTTTCTTTAATGCAAATAAGCGATGCCACGTCATCTTAGAATAAGATTATTTTTTTTTAGTGTGCCACGATTTACAATAATTCGGTGGTTGATGTTTCCCGAACGTTCACTTTAAAATCTTTTGGGCTTTTCTTCATTATTGTAGTCCAAATTTTAAAGGCCCTACCTGCGTAAGTCCAGAAAAGCATACCCTAAATCGGTCCGTGTTGGTCGAGTAAAAGAGAGAGAAAAAAACATTTAAAGCCTAAGGAAAACCTAGCACGAGAATTAAGGGTCACGCATCCGTCTTTCATATAATTTAATATACAATTATACGTATTCAAATTCATACATAATGAAAGAGGCCACAATATTCCACTGATTGCCCCCAGGGGCCCAATGCAGTGAGAAGCACCAGTACTAAACAAACCTGAGAGGCATAAGGACATCGGACACAGACAAGCCTAAGGGGTCAAGTTGATTAACGCAAGGATGATGGGATTCAAACATGAGGCTCCCACGTCCAAGCAAACCAAGGCCCATCAATGTCACAAGGAGGTTAAGCTTTACCTATGGACAATAAGTAAATAGAAGACTGGCAAGTTCCGTCACTCTAGGGAAACGCGGTCGTAAATTTGGGACCTCCGCTTGCTGTTAAGAAATCGAGGCAGTTGAAACAAAAAGAAGACTAGACCTAATTTTTCAGTCGTACTAAAATCTAGAATAATTAGCAAGTGTACTGCTAGGTTGCGAAAGTTATGGGCATTAAGACGTAAAACAATCGTCGATTCCAACAGAAAAAAAAATCTTTAGCTTGTTTATTAAACTAAACGAGACAGTTTATTATCCTTTGTTATAACTCGTTAGAAGTTTATCCGTTAGTTTTTTTTTAAACTTCGAACAGTTTATTAACAGCCATGAAATCAGAGCTTTTATTTGTGCACTAACGGAAGTATAAGCAATTGCAACGGAAAGACCATCGTTCCAAGTTTAAAATCTTTACACTAAAAACAACGTAAAGGGTCAAGGGGGGGGGGGGGGTCAAAGAGTTCAACGTAAAGGCGGTCAACTGAAACAAAGAGGAGCGATGCAACTGAAACGTAACAAGTTTGTGTTTGTTTTAACATGACACATTGTCACTGTTACAAAATAGCCTAAGACGAAATTGGTCAAAGCTCTTGATCAGGTTGATCAGCCATTCAATTTGAAACCCCTTTTCAATGTTGGATTTGGTACCAATCGAGGAACGAAGAAGTTTTGCAGAACGGTGTAAGAGACAGTGGAAGGAAGAGGAGGAGATAAGAACACCCTTCTTACCTCCGATCTGTACACACAGCAGTTACATTTATCAATTTGACTTGCAAATTTGACGATTACGTCTCTTTTTTAAGCTTATATTCGTCTTATTTTGTCCAAATCCATAACTCGCCCAAACTCTGACCGATTTTGAAGTTTGAATACACCATTCGAACCGTTTTTTCGAGAGCTATCCATTGGTGCTACTGAAAAGTCAGTAGCTCAAATAGTTTTTGAATTATTTATCAAAAACTAAAATATAACCAATAATGGACCTCAAATATTGTTTTGGCATCCACAGTTGCAAAAAAAAACCTATATCAACTAAAATATTATTCTGAATCACCATTGGCTGTGCTATGGTACCAAAGCATATTGGTAACAGAGGCACTGCTAGAATCTTGGATGAGAGTCATTCACCTCATTGTAATCGTGTTCGTTTATTTTGGTTGAATTTGTGAGCTTATAACCAAAATTCACCTTATATTCGAGCCAACTTACCATCACATACCCCTGCACCCATGTAGCAGCTATCTTTAGGCATCAAGTATCAACCTCACTGAAGCCTTCCAACTGAATTCCTGTTGAATTCCGTGCCTGTACTTAATTCATCACTGCTCTGCGTGGGAAAATGGAGAAAATAATGCTGAAAGTGAAAGGGTAAGCACTGAACAGTGTATGCTCTGGCTAGAATAAGACGAATGTAAGAAAAAAAGCCACGGGAAAAAACCCTGGACAAAGGGGATACACAAAAGCCTTGGAAAAAAAGGTGCGAAAAAATTCCCAGAAATAATAGCCGATGGTAAAATATGGCGAAAAAATCTGGTGGGAAGTGTACAAAAATACTACCTAAATGTGTGTGTGCAGCAATGGAGAATGGTATAAACCTGACCAGCACGTTTGGCATGCTAATATAAGTTAGGAAATCCACCGCTGTTACACTGACCAAAACCAAGAATTACTTAAGGAGAACTTAGTGCGTATGTGCATTACTTAAGCTTTATTCGGTAAACGGAAAAATAAAAACAATGAAAAATTCCCCGTAAAAAAATGTAGATATAAAAATCCAGAGAAAGGAAATCCAGCAAAAATAAAATCTAAAGGAAAAAATCCAAAAGAAAAATAATCCATGGAAAAAAAATTCAAACATTTTAAAAATTTGCTTATCTGTTTTAGATTGGCATTATTATTATTTTTAAATGTAAAAGTTTGATCCTCTCACTGCTCTACGAAACTAAAATAAAATATTCTAAAGAAACAGATCAGCACGGTGAGTGCAATTCCACAGTTCTGACTACGTACTGTCAGACTTTAATTCTTTGTATATTCGAGGAGGCTTTAGGAAGATTATTGTTCACGCACTAAGTGCCCTACCACAGTTCATACTGCGCAATGTCAAAGGAAAGGAGAAAAGGAGGAATGACATTGGAAGGGAGGCATCGTTTCAAACTTCCGAGCATTTCCCCTAGCCACCCTGTGCTGTGGCCAAGTAACGGCACGTACTGTAGTACTGGAGGGGTTTGGTAGGGAAAGAGGGAAGAAGGTTAAGAACGACAAAAACCACCACGCAACGTAAGTGGTACGTGTAATCAACTCGTAACACTAATGACAAAGTACGGAATCACCCAACTTAAAAAAAAACAGGGTACAAAAAAAATAAGCAAATAATAAAAACAATGTGTTCGATTTGTAGAGGGTGAGGGTTAAATGAAAGAACTAACGTAGCTTTGGGCTGGACATGTGAGAATTAGCAGAGATAGGACATCTCATTTGGGGCATTCCACAGAATTAAGTAATTCCTTTTGTACGTTTTTATTGCATTCGGTTTTTTGACGCTGCGTTTGGTCGTTGGTGTGTGCGTTCCCGATCACGGATCCTGAAGAGGCAAAAGTGTGGGTTATCAGAAAAAGTGTTGGGTAAGTTGATAACCCACACTTATTGCGATAATGCATACTTCCAGTCACGGTTAATGGCATTTAATGCACGGTGGTGACGTCACGCTAATACATCCCCATGCTAAAAGTGTAGTCGTTATATACGGTTAATGTGAAAACCCACACACGTCACAGTGGGTTAATTTTGATAACCCACACTTTTTGATAATCTTAACACTTTTTACGAGGGTCTACACAACCCCTGCTCCACCATGTGACGTATGAACCGACTTTTTAAAATTACCGTACACAACACAAATGCAACCAGCATAAACAGGCACATTTACAACCTGCGACACATTTCTTTCTAGCCCAACACGAAAAAAAAAAAAAACTCGCGTACTATGTTAGACCCCCACCCACGGAGGAATAGCCCAACCCTCTTTCGTTCCGACGGTACGTAAACTAGGCTACTGACACTTTGAAATACACTTAAAAACCTACGAAACTCCTGGGGTCACCAGCGAGACAGGGTTGGTGCCAGGGCGCCCATCTTCTGGGGGCCTCCAAAGCGAATAGCGCGTTTTATATACTCATCTTATTTAAACCATTAAAGTAGAAAAAATACAGTTTTACCTTAAACACAAACATCGGTATTACGCAGCGTCTCTTCCCTTCGGTCGGCCTTCATACACAGGAAGCTTCCAACCCCGTTTCTAAACCGGAACTTCCGTTCAGAAATTTACATAAGTCGTATTTAAAACATCTTAAATTCTTGAAACAAGTCTTTAAAAAGCTCTAATAACACGATAAATTAGCTCGACGTCACACCTTAGCATTAAAAAACGTATCCGTGAGTCCTTGTCGATTTAACGGCTATAATTGGTCTTGAGCTCGAAACGGCTAGTCCACTATCTCGGGGGTGAAGGGAAAACTCGTGGGCTTCGCCCACTCGTGTTTCCCTCCACCCCCTCGATATTGGACTAGCCGTTTCTTGCTCGTGAGCAATTATAACCGTTAAATCGACAAGGACTCACGGATATCTATTACTTATACCACGGTTGTGACGTCACGCTAACTCAACGCCATGCTAAATTTCCGTAGGTTAATTCCCGTTAACCAACACCGGAAGTGTGCGTCATCGCAAAAGTGTGGGTTATCAAGTTACCTCACACTTTTGCCGATTACCCACACTTTTGCCAATAACCCACACTTTTGACACTTCCGGATCACGCGACCCCTCGGCGTATTTGCATGTCTCGTTACCAAATCATCGCAGCCATGGTTTAAAAATCGATAACCAATAGTTTTTAACCAATAACTATTACTTAACTTATTGAAATTTGCCAATGGCGTTGAGTTAGCGTGACGTCAATGCTGTTCATGATTTTAAACTTCTTAATTTTGTCCCTATGAAATAAGATCCAATGCTAAACGAATTTTCTCCAGTGGTTCATGGTACAGTATACTGGTACTGCTAAAGTTGATAAATTGGTCAGTATCCAGGTCGTATTTGGAGACAGCATACTTGCTATCATTTTTCGAAATAGCACCAGGATACGGCCCACAGGTCTAGCACATTACCCAATGTAAAGGACAGGGTACCTTTCGCACCTAGACCATAAACTACTGATCTAATGGTGTCAACAAATAGTTTCCTGCAAATTAGCACACGTGGGTACATCAAAGTCGGTATTGGCAACTGCACCCTGTGTGTATGTGTGGGGGGAGCGGAGTGCAATTTCTACCTTCAAGCATGAATTCTGGAGGGGGAATCGGCGAATGAAGGAGGCAATTATTGTAGTGCAAGGGCGGGAAACTGTACTCTGCTTAGCAATAATTCTTTGAATGCTTTGGTAAATCCCCGCAATTAATGGAAGGCAGGTCTAGTCAATTAGTGGCGCTGATTTAGCTGGGATGGGGGGTAAGGAGTTGATGGATTCACCTCACTACGAATGTCAAAGTTGAGATGGGATAATTGCCGATTGACTGCTCGATCAACCAATGTGGTTGGGTAACCGTTTAACACATATTTATTTTTGTTGTTAATCCGTGTACCTTTTTCATGGCTACGGCCTTGCGCTACAAAGGTTCATGTCCTCGACAATTGAATTGATGTCATGTTTGTTGCTTAACTAGGCACGTTTTAATAATGTTTTTCATTTGCAATCGTGTGAACGCACGCGCATGCTGTGATTGTTGCTGCCCACTTTGAAACAAGTCACCCCTGGCTAACTCGGTGTTTACAATCGTTATGGAAGCCAAAAGAGTTTGATACTTTTCGTTAATAGGGTAGATGCCTTAGAATTAATTTAGATGATTCATAGAATGTCTAAAGAGTAAGACCATTTGATTTTTTAAGAGCACGACTAAGGTTCACTTAGATTAGCATAATAATTGTTTTCATTCAAAGTAGGATAAATCAGCAGTAAAATTTCAAAGCGCTGTGACTGATTAAGCTCTTGATTTTTCGGTAAATATCGATTTTCAGATTGCTTCTCTGGCATTTGAGATGGTCTAGAAATATTTTTTTTACAATTTCACCATTGCATTAATACTGTTTCAAGGAAAGAACAGGTTTTTTTCTTCTTTAGTGCTCAACATCATCTGTATGAAAATGAAACGGAAAGATGAGTTTGGGATAGACTGGTTGGCAAAAAGGAGAGGGAAGAAATTATGATTTTTTTGTTTGTCTAAGCTATATACGTACTGTAATTAGTGTGTAAGTAATATGCGTTTTTAATGTGTTATTAGGTGCGTGGTTGCGTTACCAGCCCTCATTTATGCGCTATTTTAGAAAAAAAATTTAAAATAGGAGCCAAAGGTTTTCTAAATTCACGTTTGCATTTAATAACAATAAGAATAGTTTTAATTGAAACATTTAACAAAGTGCAAATAAATTCTGCGTAGTGTTAACCAAAAATAATTTTCCTGCCTAAAACACCGTAACTTATTTATTTTCCAACTCAGTTAACTGCAACCTTAGTTTGTTGGCAACTTCATTTCTTTCCAATTTATACAATGCGCGATCTTGAAATGATGGCAACATTTCGTATTTCACAACGTACAATATATTATCTTCTTAAAATGTTAACAACTTTGACTGGTTTGTTTCTTAAAATATGCTGACGTCAAAAAATGTTGGTGTCCCCAGTTACCCCACTTAAAAATAAATTACTATCTTACAATTATGCAACTTTCTTTGTTTTTCAACTTTAAAATAAATAGTCTTATTGTGTGGACATCTGAAATTGCTGCCGTCTTACACTGCGTGATTTTGGCAACTAAAAACTATGGCGTTTTAAACTGCTAATCATTTTAAATATGTATACCAGGTGTTTTTCATCTCATAATCAAATCCATCTTATGTTTAACGGCATCTTAAATGAAATAAGTCAGAAATGAGGCCGCCTCTTAAACTGGTGGTATCGTAAATCCTCAGCGGATAAATCCATTCTATCTTAAATTAACATGGTTTGCGATTTTCAGGAGTTTTATCAGCCAAAACAACAAAATTTCAGATGCATCTTACGAAATTCAAGATGCTTAGTTTTTGTAGTGTAATAATATGCAGTAGGATAAACAAAACAAAAAAAATAATAGCATGTACTGATACATGTAAACTACATAATAACGAAGGCATGCAATCAAAAGAAATATGAGGGTACAATATTAATAGAATTCCGTAATGCATTCAGTAAGTTTGATCATGTAAAATTAGTTAGGTTAAGCAAGAGCTACTTAACAAATAGGAAAACTACAATGAAATTTAACAATTAGCATTCTCTAACGTTTGAGTTGCTACTGTCACAGTTTTAGTTCTATTGGTTCGGGCATGATCGAAAATATTTTAACAACCGTACTAACAATGGCGACAGTCTGAGGTCGATCTTGGATAAGCAGTTTAGTAAATTGAGTCAAAACTGAGCCATGACTTTGGTGGTATTAATAATGGCCTACCAAAGTCAGTGATCTGACTTTAAATAATGAGTCGACTCAAGAAATCCTAAGCCTGGTCAGCAGTACACTTCCGGGGTGCTTTGGATAGCTTTCCTGCAAAACCATGTCTTAACAGAGAAGCTTGGGCATATAAAAGGCCGAAACTAACTGTTGGGCACACAGTTAACTCAAATAGGAGAGACAACTTTTCCCTTCCCACAAGTTTGGTAATATTGAAGAGCAGCCCTGTTTATTACATTGTATGTTTTACTAAACCAAATGACTATCTTTGTAGAAAATGTCAAAACAGTAAAATATTACACAAGTATTTTTTTTTTCATTTATTTTTATTTTCTTCCGTGTATTTTTGGTACCATTTTTTACTGTTTAAAACGTAATTTTAGCGTTAGGGGCTTGTCAGTTTAATTATCAAACTAAACGCACGTCTGAAACGATAAAATGCAATAAAGATATCGAATTTATACAACGCACACTCACTCTTTCCCCCCCCCCCCCCTCACCGCCCTCAACTTCTGGTCCAGTCTGTAGGATAATGAAAAAAATAACAGATTACATCAACACTTCAGCTATATAGTGGCCCGACAATTTTCTACCTTTTTACTAAAGGACGGTTTTCTATGCTGTACTAATACGCTAAATTTTATACACCCTTAGATGACATAAGATCAATAGCATCGTTTCCCCCAATGCTTATATATTTTTTTTTATTTCTTTTAATTTGAATTTCTTAAAATCATAAAAAATCCACTTCCATTTTAATTTTTTCTACATACCTCTCTTCTACAATAATTATTATTATTATTGTAGTAGGAAAGTTCAAGTACTTTTAAAGTGGTTTCTGTAAAGTCTATTATCTCCCATTTAATTTTAGAAATCTCTACATCATTTCAAAAAATATACCAGTTAGTTTTACACTTCTTATATTGACTTGCATACACTTAATACTCTACTCTAATTCTAGGTTTTATCTTTTAATTTCTTCATGCCTTTATTTCTATGATATTAATTGCTTCTAAAATTCTTTCATTGACTTTAAATGATGTCTTCCGTTCTTCTCTGAATTCTTTGCATCACTTCATTCCTGTGATCATCTCTTACATTCAATTCATTTGTGTCGTCCAAATCCTCACACACACAGCATGTAATTTGTGTCTTGGTTTGCAACATTTTTGCTGACTGAGGTTTCGTTTTTCTTCCCCTCGCCCGAATTGTAGTATTTGCACGGCCATTGTGTTATTTTCATTTACTGATGTTACATAAAAAAAAACCTTGTGACGTAACTAAATTCTTACAATTTTTACAACTCGATGTGTTGAGCACTTGTTCATTTGTTATATTTTTGTTCATATTGCACTTGTTCATTTGTTAAGTTATTAATTCTTAATTTACACTGGCTGTAGTCACCCTGTCTTTACATGCGTCTAGAAACTACTCATTATTTTTAAAGTAACGTTAAAGTATAGAATTGTCTAAAAAAAAGACTGATACTCTCCGTCCTCTTACCTCTTTATGTGTAGTCTTCCGCAAAATAACCAGTGTCTAAGCAAACTAAAACATTAGATTCAGTTGCTCTTCTTCTAGCATACTCTTATCCTGTTACAAATTATAAAGAACCTTTGATAGGCATTACAGTCTTAAGTTGCCTACAGAGTGTAGCATATAGAAAACAGACTCATAAATTCACAATATTCGTGGTCGTGGTGATAAACATTATCATCATGGTTGACAATTGGAGCGCTAAATGGGTTACAATATTTACTTGATTCACGAGGTTCATTGGTCGTAGTCTTCATCCCCTGGCGGACGATAATTATTCTGCTTCCATAAAATCATTCACACTTCTTAAAATTTTTAAGTCTTTGCTTTCCAAACATCCGAAAATATTTTTGATTGACTGTTTTATATCAGCTTTACAAAGAGGGTCAATATATCAGGCCAATGACCTAATGAAAAAATTATACTATTATGGTTACCCAAAATGTTAATCGCAAGTGGGTGATGGGGATCATATTTCGTTCTTAGTTACATGGCCAGGGGGTTGGCAGATGGTGTGGGTCAGGTTACAAATGGATTGGAAGGGCTGTGGGAAGTGAGTGGCTGTGCTACCAGACTACTCCACTACTTTTCTCCCAGCAGAGGAACACTCCAGCGCATTTCTCGGCAGCACTGTTCTTTCTGCGTTTTATATTTTTTACATGCAACGTCCAAAGTGTGAGGGAGAAACTATTGTCAATTCACAATGGTACGTTTATCTACAGACAACACAAGCACTCAAATTGTCAAAATGGTGGGTCCTTTGTAACCGTGCTTGCAGAAAGTTCTTTCCTTTCTGCCCACATTTTGAAACTGAGAGAAATAGTCACGGAGAATGGGGGAAAATAATACACTCGTCTCCAACAACCACTACGACTCTAAACACTGCGTGCAGAAGCCGCTGTTGTTCATGTTAATTTTGTTGCGTTGATCTTTGGCTGACCACTAATTCTACCACTAGTGACCTTTTTTATGCACACCTCTGGTTGGAGTTAGTGTAAACTTGGAGGTATGCACACTTCTTTTATGTGAAGTGCTTTAATGCTAAACGAATGAGAGCCCGTTGGTTTTTAGGAGTCTGTTCCAGACCATGCAGCTAATACCAACAGGCCCCGTTTTTGTTCAGCTGGAAGGAGCTTCGGGGAGCAACAACATGAAAGAGGGGATACTTGCAAATGTGTTGCTGTCCCACTGATCCTGGTTTTTGACCTGCCATTCCTTTATTCATGTTACCCAGCATCTACTTGTGGCAATTCCTATATGCTGTCAAGTATGTAACCAAAGAAAGAAAAATTCACAGTTAATTTAAACTTACTGCATTTCGACTCTAGTATGTAAGTCTATAATTATGAAACATGTAACACCATGGAAAAATGAGACTGATGGTTTCTCCCTAATTTCTCAAAGCCACTTATTGGGAATTTTAGATTCCTGGGAGGTGAATATTTCGTAGTGCTTTCCCCTTCACCTACCCAATGATCCCCATCACAGCTTGGCACTATTCTGCACCACTGGTCATGAATCTGGAAAAGTGACCTACTTTCGTTTCCGAAGAGATCTTGTTTTTCGATCAGATCTTCTCTAGTAACTAGAGGGTCCTGAAAAATTCCCTTCCAGAACTTAAGCTTCTTCAGTTACTATATTTAAAACTATGTTTAAAATGTAAATGAGAAAGCTAGTTCGGGACACCAAATTTACAAAATGTGACGTTTCGAAGCATATCCCGCTTCGTTTTCAAAAAACACGTTACTACCAAGCCAAAGTCTAGAATGCACTTTAGAAAATTATAAAAACCTAAAAACACAATGTACGTCATAAGAAATGACCCTATGGTAGTTTGGAGTATGTCAATAGAAGAGTCCGTATTCTTTCTTTCCTGCATCTGCAATAGCAGAAGAATGTCAGGTTCTCATATTGACAGTTTCCTTGCTGTCGTATGTTCATTTCCACATGTGCTTTGTGTTTTTACACTTTTTGTTGTTTTCAAAGTATATTTTTGTCTTCTTGGCATATTTTGCTTGAAAACAAACCCAGAACTGGCTTTCTCGTTCACCATTAAACGTTCTTTAGCTACTATGAAGTAAGTTCTAACGATTTTGACCAATCTGTTACCCAAACATAATGTAACATTTATTTGGTGACACACAAAAGATCAGTATTTCATGCAATATAGAGATTGTCACCACTGGAATGTCAAAGGACTTCACGTAAAGTATAGTTATTGAGGTGAGTCCTACAAGCCAACATGGTGGAAAGAGTATGGCGAACGCAGAATTTCGTGCAAACTGTTGATTCCTACAGGGAATTCATTGGTGGGCCGCTTGTGGTTGAGCCGCGGTTGATGAAATTCCTATGGGAACATTGCATCTTGCTGCTACCGATGGGTTAAAGAGATGGGTTAAACAGAAAGATGGGTTAAAAAGATGGGTTTAAAAGATGGGTTTAAAAGATGGGTTAAACAGAAAAATAAACGTCAGCTCACAATCAAAGACCGAAAACAATGTGGTACCGAATATAGCTACCCGAAAGGAAGTTTTTCGGGATTGTAAGCGCTCTATCATAGGATTTTCTTGCTCAATGGGAAACAAACATCTAGCATTATCTGCTTTAAAAGAGGAACATGTTCATCTGTTATAGCACAACGCATTTTGGTACTCACAACAGTTAAGTACTGTATCAGGAAATCTGCCCTAGTACAGTAAGCACCAAGTAAAAACTTACATAAAGCTCAGCATGGATTCCAAACACATGATATAGTTGACCAGACGTTTTGAAAAACCGGATCCTGAGAAATTCACCGTAGCTGTCTTCTTACAGTGAAACAGGAAAGATCTTTGTCCAAATAACAATTTCGAGAAGGTTAAAAGTAGTATTTTGGCCACATTACTTAGAGAGAAAAACCATATTTCCCTTTAAAGGGAAAATCAGGAACACAACATGGTTAATCCAACAATATCAGTTAACAACAACAGAAGAATCAGCAACAATGGTCATCTAGGAGAAAGGACAGACAAAAGCACAGCAAGGAAATAATAGAAACAGATTGAAAGTGAAAACTGGGTCAGAACTAAACAAGTATGGGAGTGGCTTTATAAGGCAAATATCTGCAGGGGAAAAGTTACACCCTGATATTTCTCCCTCGAGAGCTGACAAGTTTTTACAACCTGGATAACAAAAGTACAGTAAATTCAAATGGTTTCATAAGAGCTAATGCACATCAACAGGAGTAGCAAAAAAAGAGGTACTTAAACCATGAACACAATATTTTTTGGCTGTGCCCCCCCCCCCTTTTTTGTTATAGCGGTGGTAACGATGACACACCCCTCAAGTACTTAAGTTTAACAGAGCAATATTGCAAGATAACTTCGCAGCCACAACAAGGCTGACCGTAGAAAAAATAGAAATAGAACGAAGAGTTAATGCACAGGTCGGAACGCAGAGTTATGCGAAGTAGGTGACCTACAATAAGTTAAAAGAGTTAGGTTAGGAAACATGTAAAAAAAACTTAGGCGTTTCGATGTTATCTTGGGAGTCGATGATTGAAAAGGGCCGAGCAACAACCGTTAGGATAGCCTCTGGACCTGTAGATGTCGGGAGGCTCACTTAGGGAGGGGAGGAGGTGATGACAGAAGAGGAGGCAAAGGCGGAAGAGGAAACAAAGGAAGTGGCAATGACAGGGCAGGGGGAGGAGTTAGAAGTGGTACAGCACTACTGTCATCGGACGTTTCAAGAGAGAGGCGGTGGCAGATCAGATTCATTCATCGACCATGGATGGTTGGGAGTTGGCCAGAAACAAACAAAGCAGAGGCTATAAAAGCAAACGTTGAGGCTTTAAATGTAATGATGAAGGGCGAGGCTGAACATTTTATAAGCACGTTGCTAGTGATCATAAAATAGGTATATGCAAGGGTCAGCTGTCAGAGCGTAGGAGCCACATCGAATTTTTATCATAAGCCAGAAAGCTGAAACGCAGATGGCGGATAACATTGTGAACTCTGCCTGACCACTTCTGTAATGGGGTATCGCCACCTGGAGCGACCTCACTGGCTTCCAAACTTGCATCGGGTTAAAAGTGCAAGGGTAAAGCAGAGCCATAAAGGAAGAAACGTGCAAGCGAATTCAACACTTCATGTGTTCTTTCAGCCCTGGGATTATGTTGAAGGGTAAAAAACATGGACTTAACATGGTGAATCCCTCTATCGGCACAAAAGGATGAAAATGAATGATTTACAAATTCTTCGTCATTAGAGGAAGATATCTTCTGAAGGGTCAACCCGGTCTAGGTTTCCAAGTGAGCCAGCAAGGTGCAGAATATCTAAAAAACTTGGTGCTTATTAACAAGCTGGAAGACAAAACACCTTTGAGTAAAGACATCAACAACATCAACAGATGTCAATGTCCCACTGTTCAAGGGGTCGGCTAGCTAAAGGGAAGTTCAAGTTAGGATGTGGCATCTTCCAGATCTGGGTGGTGGCACACACAGGACAAAATTGGGAAAGTTTACCGAGTAATCGAGATACAACGACCTTCCCACAGTCAAACAAATGCTTTATCCTTTCACGAGTGACATTCCCGTACCTCCCATGCATCACATCCACATGGAATACTGCCAAATGTACCTGTTCATAGGGACCATCGTCTGAGACCTGGAGAGTGCTCACAATCACACTGGGGGATTCTCACAGCTTTTGCTGAAGATGAAAGACAAATATATGACTCGAAGTCACCAGTGAGTAAGCAAACATTCTGTGTCGATAATAGCAAATATGTTGCTGGCTGTCAGTAAAGGCTTCCAAGGAGAAGTAGTTCACTTGGGCCATTTCTATAAAAATCACGTAGCGTAACAAAAGATGTCCAGAGATGGGGTAACCATACATATTTGTCGATGACTCACGAACATCACCAATCTATACCCATGAACTGATTGACTGTACATGGCAAGAGATAGTTCGACTATTGGGAAAGATGAGAGATCTACACCAGTTTGACATTCAAAACAGAACATTTGGCTCTGGAATCCAGATGGAGTAGGCTGGTTAACAGAAGAACTCTAGTCCATCGTAATAAAGAAACCATCTAGTTGATTATTCGGAGCACGACCTGGCCGAGAGGGTGGTCTAGGATTGCATCAACAGTTAGGGACCATAGAGTGTGTCAAGGGCATCGATGGCATTGCATTGTTAGTGCAGTGAGAGCATTCATGCCCATACCCATTACTCAGGCTGCATCTTTTCTCGGTACAGTGTGTTGAGGAATCAGGTTGTATTCACCAAAGTTGTGATTCGTTGCTCCACACGACCAGCAACCAGTAACAATAGACTCAACAGTGTGTGACATGGCGGTATTCAAAGGCATAGGTTTCTGGGAAAGAGTAAAGTTTATAACCAATGAACCGATTTTGAATTTGTATAGCTTAACATGTAGGTATTAACACCCACCAGGGCACTTTGAACACGATTTAGATATGACTGCCGCATTCTCGTCGGTAGAGCAATAATTATTGTAAAGCACTGGGCAGAAGTCATTAAGTGGAGAAACAAATTTCAGCAAATCAAGCTAAAAACACGAAATTTGGTACACAAGTCTTCTTACCATTAAAAATCAAACCGGTCATGGACCTCCATGAAATAGCCCCAAATACCTTCAGCGCCTCCCCACCCGTGCCCACTCCCAGGGGCTTGGGAAACAAATTCTTCCAGATCAAGTAAAAAACATGAAATTTGGTGTACAAGTCATTTTTAGTAGCATAAATCGAATCAGCCATGGAACCCATGAAATACCCCCAAAGGGGCTCCAGTGACCCCCTGTTTCCCCTCACTGATTTTGGCAAATTATTCTAAAAGCTTGAAAATTGGTACACAAGTCATTCTTAGCAGTAGAAGTTGAACAAGCCATGGAATCCCCATGAAATACTCCACAAAGGGCCCCTAGGTCCCTCCTGTGCCCCCCTCATTGGTCATCGATGTTTCATGAGGTGCAAAGGAGGGACAAGGGATGCTGGAGATGCTGGTGGTAATTCGTGGGGATCCATGGCTGGTTCGATTTCTACTACTAGAAATGATTGGCGTACCAAAATTCATAGTACCAAAATTCATAGTACCAAAATTCATAGTAGTACCGGTGAATGTGGTAGGGGGACAGGAAGGGACCTTAGGGGGCATCTCGAGAGATTCCATAGCTTGCTCGAATTATTAGCTACGAATTGATTTGTGTACTAAATTTCATGACTTTTAGCTTGATGTTCATAATTAGCCCAAATTCTGGCCCGTAACAGCTATGCTACACCTGAAAATCGAACCAATGAACCGATGCTCAAGTTTTACAGCTTAAAACATAGGTATGAAGAAATCCTATGGCCTTTTGAACGCTATTTTAATGTGACTACAATTA
>JAHWFP010188371.1:5467-29123 GCA_023313725.1 Lithobius niger
ATACCACAAATTGTTTTGGCTGTTTGCGACAGCAATGTTTATTTGCCGGCATCATTGAACTCGACTGTGGACCGGCTTAAGCTACAATTACTAGCGCCATGTTGTCTGTGCTTCTGTGGTCCTTGGTCAAGCGGTAACCACTTGTTGCGCTGTCAACTCTTCTGTGGCGTTACGTTGTAGCTGTAAGAGTTACTTCCTCCTGGTGATAGTGCCACTTTAAGTACTAATTACTAAAGTCACGGACGATTGTTCAAACAAGTTACCGAAGTTTACGTTAATTTCGTATACTTATATTAGACTATAACATTGTTATCTAGTTAATTCGTACGTCGGTGGGGCTGCGTGCCTACGTCAAAGACTTAGAATAAGTTGAAGCAAAAACACTGTTGTAGTTGCCAGCAATTGATCGGCCGGTGGGTGACGTTAGTCGGCTGACAAACGCTATATAGTTGATTAGTTGCCAGCCATTGGTCGGTTGATGGGTGACGTCAGTCGGCTGACGAAAATTATGGACTCACGCGTTTGCTACGAACGACAATTTTTGACTCTTCCTAGTGAAGGATTCTCAACGGATTCCACCCATTTTTGAACTTAGACCTATAAATGTTGCATAGAATCTGTGTGCAAAATTTGACTTAAATCGGATAATTCGTTCAAATGTTATGGGGCCCAGGGGCGGACTGGCAATAGTGCCTCAACGGCCATTGGGTCAATTTTTGAGTCAATTTTTTTTTTTACGTTTTATGGTAGTAAAAAAATTGCTACTCCCTTTTTGGTGGGAAACGGTATTTAATTGTTTTGTCCTTTTGTTATTAAAAAATATTCTGTGCGAAAAGGGGCTTTGGCTGGGGGAGGTAATCCCTGGTCTTATAACGCCGAAACTCGTCGTATTAGTTTCTAATGCATCGTCTGTAAAACAGTAGTCTGGTTAGAGAGCTAGCAAGCAGCACAACTCATTTCCTTCCACCCCTGATGCTCGCAGACGAAAAATGGACTGATCCGTTCGCATAAGTTGTTGCTCAGCAACGAAGCCTGTAACAAGTAAAAACGTGGAGTGTGGCTGGTTGAAAACTACTGTTTTCTTTTCTGGTCAGTAAGTATTTAACAATTTTCTTTCTTAGTAGAATGGTAGCATGTGTACGGTGCGGCAATCTTGCAATAATTTCTTAGGAGAAAGAAATAATAATAAAATAAATTAAAACTTAAACCACGAGTAAATTACATTCGTAATTTCTACAACCGTAGGCCTATTTGCTTCTAAGTTGTTTTAACGCGATAATTATGGCATCTCACTTTTTCCAATTCTACGCGGTGGCCTAGCGGCATTTGCGGCCACTATTACCTGTGATAATGATTTTGCCTTTGAAGCAGCACGAAGGCTAATCATTATCAGAGGTTTTAGTACTGGAAGACGTGAGATCTTAGCACGAGTGAGATGCTACAAACTTTTTCTACGCTATTACGTTGGTGAGAGTTTTCAAACTAGGACATAAGTAAACATACAAATCGTTGGTCATTTTTTTACTTGATCTACGTATATAAGAAAACAATGTTTTCTAGAAATAATTCTTACCTGGATGTAACTAATAATGACAGTCTGCATTAACAATTTAGTCGTGTTATGGCCTTCACGCGGCAAAATACAACGTTAACCATGTGTTACGTTGTTACGCGAGCGATGAACACTATGACCGTAATGCAAGAGTCAGAACTTTCAGAAGTCAGAAGATCAGAAGTTTTGCAGCAAAAGGTTTTAATTAAAAATCGTAATTTAGGGGCGTGAGTTTGTTTGAAGCTGTAGTATTGCCGCACTCCCAGCCGACGCCATGGCGCCAGAGACAATTTTGCTAGGTAAATCTCATCGGAAATTCCTAGGTTCTTTTACATACCACAATCGACATGAGCACGAGACATCACAGGGCCCTTCTCTTCCCGAAAATGCCAGGGATTGCTGACGCCAGACTCGAACCCGGAACCTCTGGCACATGAAAGAGACGGTCATGCTAACCATCAGGCCACATTCCCCCATAATTTGTTTGGAGCAGTGAGTATGCAATAACTACATGGACACACGTGATTACATTTCTCTAGTGAGAAGCACCAATAGGCTGCGCTGCTGCCTCTTCTTTTCATTATATACCAGTAAGGGATCTGGTTATTATTTGTGGTGGTGGGGGGGGGGGGGGGGGGAAAAAAAAACCACCACATTTTCGTTGATTTCCCCCTTCAAGCCCCCCCCCCCATTTAAGGTTAAAAAACATGTGACCCATCCCCCACCCCCAGAAAAAAAATACGCTTAACGTAGCCTATTGAGACTGATGACTGTGATGTTGCTGCGAACAAAAATCTTTGAGTATTTCTAGTGTACGATTTCCCCAGCGGAGTTGATCCATTTTCGAACTTAGACCTAGAAATGTGCCATAGAATCTGTGTGCAAAATTTGACAGACATCCGATAATTCGTTAAAATGCTACAGCGCGAACACACAGACACCCAGACAGACAGACAGACACCCAGACACCCAGACAGGCAGACAAACCGTTCGCATAAGTGATTCCATAAGTTTGCAAGTGATGGATGTCAGAACAATAGGGTGATAATTATTTACGTCCAATGGACAACCCTTCTTGAAAACTGGTCCAACCAGGGCAGAGCACCATACAACACGTAGATGCCCTTGATGGAATGAAAGTTGGAATAGTTTTGAGAGTCTGTAACAAATTTCGGCAGCAATTTGTTTGTGGAAGAAGTAAGAATATTCATCCGGGCTGCATGCATGGGTGGCTTTTTAATTTTAAGATGATAAGCTTAATCAAACTTGGTGGGAAAGAACCCGGTACACAATGCAACAGCATTTAGTAATGGAAGCAAGACATGCACCGTTATTCGTAATACATTCAGATGAAAAAATGTCAATTACGGCTTCCGCTTTGTTCCGATTTCCCTTAATGTGGATGTCCTCGGTTTTAAATGAGGGATGTGCGAGATGATCCTGTTTTGTGTCTGTATAATCAGCATAGGGCAAAGCTGTAATTCCCTCAATAACAGCAGATTCGTGTTTACAGTGCCAGGATTCGGCTAAAGGGTAGTACTGTCTGCGACATGCATTGTAGGCAGTAGGACTTGACATTTTGATCAGTTTTGTAGTGTTTACAAAGCTTCAATTTAGTATTACGTATGTTTCAAAGTATTTTTTTGGGCCAAGTTTGGGCACTGATCCCTTCTTAAGATTGGTTGGTTACAGCTGTTTACGTGCTTTCTCAAGATTCGATGGGGAAAAATCCCAAGTCTCGTCAAGATGGGAATGGATATCGAAAATTTGCTTATCCCAGTCGACTATGGATAGGAATGAATTTAATAGTTTGAAATTTACACGACCAAACGATCCTCCAATCCAGTTTCTGTCAGACAAAATCGTGCAACGGACATGGACGGTTACGGTTACTGTTCCTCAGATACATCGTAAATCAAGCAGTCATCCTGGCAGAACACGAGGTTTAGAATGTTAGGTCCACGAGTAGGGGCATGTACCAACTGGTGCAATCCATGAGGTTCAATCAACTCAAGGAAGAATCAATGGTGGTTATCATTTGCCAAAGCACATGACCAATCATCAGTGGATAAATTCAAGTCGTTCAACACGATATTTGAGTAATTGAGTTTGAACGAGTTTGCGATAAATTCACCTAGTAGAGCAATAGGTGAGTCACCATAACTCGGGAAAATAGCAGAGAATAAAGTTGTAGGTAAAATAATAGGAATTCCCTCAACACAATAAGCCATGAGTCAACTGCCACCAAAATGTACAACCGATGTAAAATCAATAACCCACCACGGATCCATGGTCCAACCTCACCACACCATACTCTTGCCATATTCTTTCACCATTTTCTTTTACCACAAATACTTTATTAGTAATCCCGACAAGTAGCCAGGATTGCACAACAGAGACCAGATTGTAAAAATTACTCAATTTGAGCACTCTAAAACTACCCCTATTTTGAAAAGTACTTCTAGTATTCTGTGAGACACAATAAAGGTCCTCACAGGCAGAGGCTGGGTTAAATTTGGTTCATTTACCACAATAAGAGTATTCCCAACAAAATGTTTGTGTTTTCCGATGGTGTGTGCAAATGTATGAGTTGTACTGCAGTATTCCTTTTCCTCGGCTTGTTAAGGGTAGGCCGTTCCATGCCATGAGTGTGTGGTCAGCACAGATTTACTATCGAGTGACACAAAGGTGAAGTTTCTATCCACACACATCTTTAGAAGCAAAACATCGGTTTGGGCGAAGTGTTTTGTCAACCTTCCGATGCTGTTTGGCAAGTCGCGGGAAAAGACTAATTGCCGAGCTCCTGCATGATGGTCTTGCAGCATGGATAGAGTTTGTAAAATCAGCCAGGTGAAACATAATTCGTTTTGAAGATTAAAAAGGCAAGTTGTTTGTACCAGCACACACAATGAATAACAATTTGGGCCACATCAGTTACAATTTCAGTAAGTATGGAATGAAAGTTCTGGACTTTAGCACCAGGCAAGGTTCAAGTTTTTGTTTTTAGATAATTCCTTACCGTAAGTGATGGTACATGAGAGTCACCTACAATTTGTGGTAGTCCACTTCAGGGTTGAGTGACCCGTTTCATTTGAGTGCGGGGACAAACGTTGGCGAGCACTTGAGAATCCTCCATCATAGCGATTACCATGGACAGCGTGAGCAGAGTTCTTTAAATTGCATAGAGATGTAACGTTTGGTGTAGGGTCAGAGGGTCACTCATGGGTACTGGTCTAGTGTTCATTTGGTGATACCAAGCTTGAAAATGGGATTTTTTTTCTTTACATGTTCGTGGTTTTTTCCGCGTCGCAGTTTAATGTTTTTGTGTAGAACGTTGGTATTAACCGTGGATGATTTTTAGTGCTATTACAATCCATAGCAGGTTTATCCAAATGGGAAGATAAAAGTACCAATTTGTCCTGACAATGACGCTACGTTTCTTTCTTGTTGACTCTTTTGACAAGTACAAGTAACGTCGCCGCCTCGACGATGTTTAATAATAACGACAGGTAAATAAGGGAAATATACAGTTTATACCTAGTTGGTATGCGCAATAGTCGGCAAATTTTAGCAAATTTCAGTAAACCGCTATACTATAAAACAGGTCGGCAAAGTTTGTAAGTCGACAAATCTGGTTTACACCCCTTCAATTTTTAGCATTCACGACGTCCTCGAGTGCTTACTAATTAAAACGTGCTTAGACTAATTGCAGCACAAAGGATATTTCTCACATGTATTTATTTTGTAAAACCTACACAGAGCAATTATTGTTAATTTACCTTTTCCGCTAAAGTAAATACGGTTACTTGTTCGACACGGGAATTATCTAGGATTGCACCAACTTCTGCGAGATGACGAAAATGTCGTTGCCAAGGCAATGTTCATTGGGGTTAAGCATCGATTAAGTCCAAAATCGACTGCGTTATAACATGGAATACAGTATACGGTGACAAAGCTCACAAGACGTATGGTACGCAGACAAGACGTTTTTACTTTTACTTCTTTGCTTTGCTTACTCGTTCAATAACAAACAACACCACAAATACGCATAATAAAATATTGTAATAAACCACACCCAAAAAGCAGCGAGACTGGCACAATAATTAACAGCAAAATCTATGCGCGTATCGAAATACAATGTACCGTCAACATTCCTGCATCAAAATTCAGTGTACCATCCAGATTTCACCCAAAGGTAAGTGAGGACTCGCTTTGTATTGTTCTTTGCGATAAGAGTGGCACCACCTCGATGTCGAAGTATAGTCTCGAACCGACCACAATACTGACGAGGTGGCTTACCGAACTGCGCAGTTAAACGCTGTTGTTCAATGCAATTTTTCTTATTATCGCACACCTTTACGTTGACGTCGGGCTGACGTCATCCATAGATCGTGTACTATCAGACGACGGTTTTTGTTGAAAGACCTGGTTGGAGGTTAGCACTTGGGATTTCGGAATTACTAAATCTGTGAAATCCCAAGTACTTTGACCTACACTGCAACTCGCCCACCCACATACTTGAATTTCGTTGGATCAGAATTAAACCAATGTGTCTAGTTTTTGAGGAGATGTAGCTGAACCGATTTGCCTTCAGCCATTTTTTGGGCACAACCACATTAATTCGACGTATGACACGTCGAATTAAAAAGGAACAACACTTCGGAGCAGCACCGCGAATTTTCATTACTAAAACGAGATCACGTGACCCAGATCAGCATATTGGATGACGGAGAATCTGGAACATGGATGGTGTGTTGAGAGTATGGGCAACTCTA
This sequence comes from Lithobius niger, assembly GCA_023313725.1. Taxonomy (NCBI): domain Eukaryota; kingdom Metazoa; phylum Arthropoda; class Chilopoda; order Lithobiomorpha; family Lithobiidae; genus Lithobius; species Lithobius niger. The sequence continues at coordinate 11,795 of JAHWFP010188371.1, forward strand.
TCGAAATGGTGAACTGGCACTTTTAAGGTGCTTTAGCTTCCATTATAGCCAAAACCCCATACCGAGTTATTTGGGCACGGCTGATAAAAAAAATTGTAATAAACTGGTCGAAATCTATCCGTCAAGTTGGTTTCGTTAGTATGAAGAGATATAAACGGTGTATCGAAAGCATCACAATCACGTGATACGTTGAATACAAAGCTTGCCCGGATGTAAAACAGAAGGCTTCTTTCTATCAATAAACACACACACATTTGGGATGGTTGCATTTCCACGTCATACACATTGTGTGGCGATTCACTTCTGTAGCCTCCGTTATTAAGCTGACCCTAAAGATTAATGTAAGAATCCAGGGTGACAGACCCTAGGTCCCATCCATGTTAACGATGTAAAACTGGCTTTACTGGAAAATCAAGTGAAATTCAGATCTCATCTATAAATCCACATAGATGTCATCAACAAACTCAAATCAGATGTCATCTATAAGTCAACAAACAGATGCATCATCAAAGTACAAGATTAAATTGGATCAGTTCATCAATAATAAAACTGCAAAATCCAATTTATTTTATTTTGGTGGGGGGAGGGCATTGTAGTGTATGCTGCACTGCAATGCCCAACATCACTGTAGACTATAATTACGTGACGTCATCTAGGGATGCTCCCTAGATGCTTGTTGTAACACCCTTTATCGATATTGGGCTAGCTAGTAATGGCTAGTTGGTCACAAGTTTTGTAAATGCTATAAATATGTTGCTCCATGATTAAACAGGCCGGGGTCATTCCCCCACCGTTACTAGAACTAGTTGTACCCATGTTATTTACTAGACTGTCTCGGCCACTTGGGCCTAGCATTCAATGAAATTTTGACTGGCTTTAGTCCAGTCAACGAAGGCTCAAATTTGGCGAATGGTGGAATAAAATCCCAAAGTCTTGAAACTTTGTACGGTTGTTCGGGCAGGTCTAGTAATGACTATATCAAAAGTCCTGATGATTTGGAGGTGAGCTGGCTTCGCTAGACTAGAAAATGCCCCTAAATAGGTGACTTTTTATTAGTTTTCTGTTAATATCTCGGAATCTATGGGACCTACTAAAAAATGTTTCCTACAAAACTTAAAGGGAACAAAATTTCCCACAAACTTGATTCTATTCATTTTTTCTCTAGCACCAATAGTTCACGAGATATTCGAGTTCGAAAATTGAGAAAAGTCGGAAATTGACCGAGATCTGCTGTACGTGGGGTACATAGATTCGGTGAATCAACCCTAACATCCTTTAAGTTACTGTACCAATCATCTTTAATCAAAGACTTATTTACCACTACACATATTTAATTACTACATATAACATGGAATTGTAACATCAAATACATATACCTTAACATCAAATCAAGTCCAAGTCAACATCCTCCTCCTGAAGGTTATCGTCCTAACAGTTGGCATCAGGCTATTCAAACAGTCACCGAGGCAGTTGTGGCAGATAGCAGTGCAACTCACGCTTATTTTCCTGCATCCACACTTGTTTTCACAACATGTGCTGCATCTGGTAAATATGAGGTTGAGGACAGCTTCTGGGGCAACAGCATCTTTGGTTACAGAAGGCAGTAAATTGCTATTCTGCCTAAACTCCCAAAGTGCAGCTAGTAGCTCATTTCCAATTCAGAGTGGCATGGTGCCTATGCAAGTTGAGGGACGTTTAGTAGAAGGAGCTGTCTACAGACTCAAGAAAAATCTGTGTCCTGTCTCCGCTACACCAGTTTCGATCTATCTGTGTCCTGTCTCCGCTACACCAGTTTCAATCTAACAAACATATGGCCAGGCTGATCAAGATGCTATCCTCCAAATTAAATGGCAGAGGAATACAATGCCTTCAAAGACTTAAAGATGCTGACACTCTTAATTGGCAGGAGCACCATCGCCAAAGCTAGTGACAGGACAATGTAGCCATTGTTGGAGAAGTAATCTATATACACCGAAATATATTCTTCTGCGAGCCAGGTTGTAGAAAAGTAATTACATTTCTTCAACCCAACAGCAACGGAAGGGCATCAAAGATGTCATACTATTTGCTCATGCATTCACAGGGTGAGACAAGACGAGCTTCCTGCAGGAAGGAGAAAGTAGCAGGTTAAAAACTACTGCTACAACGTGAGGTGTTACGCTGAGTAGCAGATGTGTTCAACCACTCAACTTCCAAGTATCAACAGATAGCGGAGGCAGATCACTGTTTTTTCTTTACTCTATATAGAGCTCCTGCTGCAACGTCCAACAACTTGGATAGGCACCATGACCTCACAAAGTCTTTCACCAACATGAAGTCGGACCTACTACCCATTCCTCCCACAAAGGGGCAACGCGCAACGCTCGTTTCTTGTTTTCCACCAACTGCAACTATGGATGGGTAATTAGTTACCAGCTAGCTGCACTTTGGGGTTGGGAGCCTAGGCAGAATGGCAATCTTGTGCCTACGGAATCAAAGATTCTGTTGCCCTGGCTGTCTCAACATTATATTTTGCAGATGCACCACATGTTGTGGAAGCAAGTATGATGCATGAAAATTAGCATCAGTTGCACTGCTATCTGCCACAACTGCCACACTGACTGTTTGAAGTTTGACACCAATAGTCTGACAACTGTTGAGGACGATAACCTTCAGGAGGAGGACGTTGACGTCGACTCGATTTGATGTTACGATGTGATGTTATATGTAGTAACCTGATGTAGTAAATAAATACGTACAGTGGTAAATAAGTGTTTGATGTTATATGATCGTGTAGTAACTTAAATGAGGTTAAGGTGTGTTCACCTGACCTATGTACATCACGTACAGCAGATCTGTCAATTTCGAAGAGTTTTCAATTTTTGAGCTCGAATATCTCGTAAACTACTGGTGCTAGAGAAAAATTGAAGAGGATCATTTTTGTGATAAATTTTGTCCTCTTTAACTTTTGTAGAGAACATTTTTTTCGGTAGGACTCACAGATTCCGAGATATTAACGGAAAACTAATAAAAAGTCACCTACTTTGGGGTATTTTCTGGTCTAGCGAAGCCAGCTCACCTCCAAATCATCAGGACTTTTGATATAGCCATTACTAGACCTCCCCGAACAACCGTACAAAGTTTCAAGACTTTGGGATTTCATTCCACCTTAAGTCCTATTTTGACTGGACTACTTAGTTTCTGGTCTTTTACAAAAGATCACCAAAAAGTGCTGTCGACAAACCCTCCTATTTATAGTGAAAGCATATAGGATAAATATGACGGATGGTTACGTCTTTACTAAAAGACTAGGATAGCAACTAAGCTAGTAAAAAATTAAAATCAGTATGACATTTTTTATATGGAAAAAATATCTTTCAACCGTTGAACCTCTATCTTCCTCATCTCAGAAAATGGTGAAGGACTGATCATTATTTACGGCCGGGGGTGGAAGAAAGAGGGCAGCGGAAATGAAAATGTGATCATCAAATTTTCGGTTATCTCTCCCCCCCCCCCATCCCCACTTTAAAACCCTGAAAAAAGTCTTGACTACCCCCACTCGAGATCCAAAAATAAAGTGCCCCCTCCCAACAAAAATGTGCTTTTCGTACGCGTATTAAGACAGTTTGCAGATTATTTTATGTAGCCAAATTAATAAGTAGTTCATGCACACCGACACGTTATCACTAGATGCATGGAAGGACACGGTAGAGTATAAAATGTTCTATAAAACACCGATGTTCCTTACACTCATCACATGTCGAGTTTCATAATACGACGAAATCACTGATACTTGTATGCCCACACTCCTAACATAGTCAGCACATAACAAACCAAGGAGGTGCGTCAAAGTTGGTAGAAAGTTTATTGAACACCAGGTATCACCGATACTGACAGCTACAAAACCTTGTCAACTAATCATGTGTGTGTCTGGGATGTCTCCCCTTTCCCCAGAACTGAGGCGTTTTTAGAAATGTTGACTGCTGAAAGTCTAATTTTTGAGGTCAAAAATTACTTTTTCGTCCAGTTTTCTCATTGTAAAGTGACCCCCTCGTCGAGAGGGCCTACAAAATGAGTGACCTCCCCCTTCAGAGGGCCACGAAAAATCCATGACCGCTCCAATTACCTCCTCTCCCCCTCCCCCTCCCCCATAAGTAATGACCAGTCCGCATACAACTTATTTTACACGGACAGCTCGGATCCCAAGAAAATTATGATTTCCAATTTTTCTTATTTTTCTAAATTACGCGCCACTCTCGCTGCGGCTAAACATATTACATCGGAAGCCCGCAACCAAAAACTTGCCAGGCCAACTAAAACCTGGCCGGCAAAAAACGTGATCAGTCTGACGCCTGAGGTCCGTTCAGACGCTTCGGATCTGGACTATCCGTGTAAAAAAAACTATTAGCGACCAGTCCCTAACTGTCAAACAGGGCAGACCATTTGAACCATTTGAAGGAATGGCGGTGGCGCCCATGAGTTTTACCAGAACTTTTCTTTCACGTTTGATGAAATGATTCCCCTACCTCACTAGGTTGTCTGGGAGAGAGTTTAAGCTCCCTAAGCAGCTCCGGAGCCGAGGTACAGAAATACTGTAATGTCATTTCTGGCTTCGTAGGGCACTCCTGAAAATACCTTATATGCACCGTTTTTATTACTTTCAGTTTTAATCATCTTTTTTAGGGTGGAAGGCGGTCACAAAAAATGGTTAAAAGCACGTGAAGGAGAAGAAGAGAGGGAATTTGTGCCTGAAAGCAATGGTCACCAGCAGTAACGCAATTCAAATTCTTATTTCTTTGGGGATGAAGAAATGCCGTAGGTGCCTCAAAGCCGTGGGCAGCTAAATCATGATGACCGAGTCGTCACTGTTACGCCAATATGCTAGAAAAGTCAACTTCTCTCCAACTTCCGTGTGGTAAACAACCATCAGCTTTAAAGAAAATTAAAGTAGGAGTCCCATCGTTCCATCCTTGGTTCCTTCCTTGCACCCCCTTAATCGAATTAGGCTGGTCGCGCCGTTCCTTACATTCAATCATGGCTTGGTAATAGAATTGGCTACGTCGGACCCGGCTTCATTTCACACTTCATAAACAATGTTGGCGCGCTCCGATGGCGTTGATGGGGAATAATAATTGTGCGGCAACACGTGTTCGCCAGGGACGCGCACGCCCTAATCCGACGCGACGGACCACGAGGCCCCCGCCCCCGCCACAATGCCGACGCCCCTTTCATTTTCTGACCGTCCGACTGCATTATGTCACGAGCTATCAGGCAGCGCCGAAAGGGACGTGGACCTTGCCTCGATTGTAACACACCCGTGAAACAAACCGACTGGCGCGTGTTGGGTGTACACAACACAAACAATTTTCTTGGGTGTTTTCGACGGAGCCCGGTTAACAAACAGGGGGATGGTGGTGATGGAAGTGGGGAGGGGGAGAGAAAGCAAGTCTTCACGGAGATGGGAAAGAAAACTGAGAGACAGTAATGTTTCTTTTTCTCTAGTAAATTTGCCCCCTGCCGAACAAACGCAGGGCTTGGCTGACTACACATCTGGAGCTTTAAAATGTACACACATTCGTAGGACGTGGCAGTATCTAAGTTTTTTATACGTTAACTCTACCTTTGTACTCCACTGTTTGTCACAAGGACTTTGTGAGAAAACCTGCAGATTTTGCATTCTGGCTCTATAGGCCAGTTGATTTAACGTCGCCAAAATCTTATTTGCCAAAGCAATGCTAAAGCAATGCCAAAAGCAAAAAATGGCATTAATTTCGTGACACGCGCGAGAATTGGCGTGGAACATGGAGTCAAGTCAAGATTTTCTTTCCCAGTTGGCATTGGCACAAATTTAACTAGATATAGCGTCTCACTTCTTCTCGTTCTATGTGGAGCCCTAGCGGTAGTTGCGGCTACTAATATATACCTTTGATAATGCTTTGTCTTCGTACTGCTTCGAAGGCAAAAGCATTAGCAGAGCTATTAGTAGCCGCAACTAACGCTAGAGACCGCATAGATCTGGAAGACGTGAGATGCTTTATCTAGCTAACTTTCCAATACCAACTGGAGAAGAAATGTCTTGTCTTGACTCCAGGTTCCACTCCAATTCTCACGCGTGTCGGGAAATTAATTCCATTTTTTGCTTTTGCATTGCTTTAGCTTTGGCTTTCGTTCGAATTCGTTCATATGTTTGGCCATAACTGTGCAACGGACAGACCGACAAACAGACAAAATGCCAAAATATCCAGTTAAAACATGACCTCATTCGTTTCGTCAGATCTCGCTCCCTCCAAACCCTCAAGAACGAATTTTAATTCAGTTACAGTACTTTTCGTAACCAATTTACATACATAAATTCTTCACTTGAATGATTTCTGCCCAGTGCTCTGCTCGAATTTCGGTCCCTTCCCTCAAAAAATGTGCAATCATTTTAATCGTGCTATAGAACGTCTAAAAAATTCACAAGTAGGCAGGTTTTTAAGTTAACAAAGCAGAAATTCAAGCAGCAAAGCTCCAGACTTACTCATCCTTTCGCACTGAAGCACAAGTCTGTCAGTTAGTTCTCTGTGATCAGTAACCCGACTATCTGCTCAGAGAAAGCACTTATCATGTCATTTTGGAAGGAACGGTGAACCGCCATGTTCAGTACTGCACATGACTTAAAACATCAGAACAACATTGCATTGCCTGTAAGTGTTTTTAATCTTGTCACACACTAAAGCCATGTACGACATGTTGGTGCTATACAATTTTGCCACCTTATCTGATTAAGGAGTTTATGGAATTCGTAAAAAGAATCCGGAAATGCTCCTTCGGTCATTAAGCGATGGGACCTTGTGAAGTCCAGTACGATATATGGTGAAGTCCAGTACGATATATGGTGAAGTCCAATGACTTGTAGGAAGCTCAAACATTTGAGTCTACGAGGCCCAACTATAAGCAAGTGGCATTAAAGACGCATTATCACCGAGAGAAAATCGTACGAAAATATCGTGGCGCCATCTAGCGGCAGTGATATTGTTAATCTTTACAGCTTGCTCCCAAGAGTGCGACGACGTAGCAAATTTTCATTCAATAATTAAGGAGCCTCGTGGCTTGTTTATTTCGTTAAAAGAAATAACATTGTGCAGTCCTTCGCTTGATGCAAGTAAATGCTATACAGTACTAGCCTACTGATATAGTGTTAGATGGTGCCAGATCTACAGACTTTCAATCGGTGATACTGCCACTTTAAACCAGGGCATAATAAGTTTGCGACCGTACTGCAATCGATGCTCCAAGACATCGGAGAAAGTGGAGCAGCAATGTATTTCTCTGTGGAGCAATGGGCAGAAATCATTATATAGAAAATATAGAAGTGGAGCAGCAAAGGTCTGCCATGCGAATTCATGCCCTGTCAACATAAAAAATAGACGAATGCATTTAAAACATCTCTCACTCGTCCCAGTAATTATTCAGAACTCAATTATACCGGGAGTCCCAAAAGTCAGGAGTCACCCGGGTGATATACCGGGGATTTTCATCTTTGTTCATGCTGATGGTATACCATGCTGGTACACCATCATGAAAAAAGATAAAAATCCCGAGTATATCAGTATGACCACCCAGTGTATATCACCCAGGTATATCACTCGGGCGACCCCTGACTTTTGGGACACTACACCCCCGGTATGTCCACTTTAGTCACTGTAACTTGCTAACGATGCCTGGTGGTCAATGTGACGCTTTAACTGCGTACTGGCTGAACTCAGTTTAGCTGTAAATCAAGCTGACCTAATCCGTAAGCACAATCTCAGAGACGACCGAGCTCCTTCAGCAGGTATGGGATTTGTTTTGGCCTATTCTGGACGTCCCCTGCCCTGGTGGGAGGTTTAATAGTTCGAACTTTAAATTAGACCGAAAGGATTGTTAGGTAAGACAGCAACTATACGCTTAGGTGCTGCGAACCGAGTTATCTTTTAGGAACATGTGGAGAGTGACCTAAATAAATTAAGTTAATGGTATTAACAGGTGATCATATCTGGTTTCTAAAATTCTGGTTAGGCTCAAATTGCAGCCAGCGAACCTTACCAGATATTTTAGAAAGCAGGTATGCTCACTTCTTAATGCCGTTCACTTAATTTAATTTAGTTCATTCTCTGCGGAAAGCAGTTCCTTAAAGATAACTCCGCTCTCTATACCTATAAGCTGTCTTATCTAACTGTCCTTTCTGTCTTACTAAAGCCTCTCTTTACCCAAAACAAAAAAGTTAATTGCACTGTTTTTTTTTTTCCGTTACACTTCCTTTTTTAAGTTGGGTCAAGCAAAGTTTGGTGACGCGTCTCAAACTAAAGTTCCCTTTGCTACGTAAGGGCCAAAAAAAAAAAAAAAAAAAACGGGAAAAAAAAACGAGTGACCAACGCACCTCCCTCTCTCTTCCCCCAACATGTGAAAAAAGGTTGGAGCTTGGAGTGGTCAGTCAGTAGCCTAGTGGCCATGTCCGGCCGTCAGTAAGTTCTCTTGGGCCCGGGATACTCGTCAAGTATTGATGGGGAGGAGGCGCTATCAACAGCTTTTTGGTGGTGGATGCGATAACGCGTCGGCGGTAGTGAGGGGGGGGGGGGGGGGGGGCGCGCGAGGGGGGGGGCAGTCTCGCGAGGGCGTGAGTCCAGCCGTGGCCAAAGTTAATTATTGACGGGGAAGGGGCCATCAAACAAAGATGAGCAAGAGAGAAAAAAATGAAACAAGAGTGGACAGACAAACATGTAGTATAAGGAGACAACTGAATTGCGGACAATAGCTTAACTCGGGTCATTTGAGCACCGAAAACGGTGGTTGTGCGGTTTGGTCGAGGATATTCTACCGGATGGGAACGATATTTCTGCTTGACTTGGAAGCCAGATCCCCGGGAGACTAAAAAGGCAGCTCTAACGGCTACTGGGATTGCTGGTTTTCGACGCCTTAAGTGATATCTCCCCGTTTGGGAGATAGCGGGGGGGAGCCCCCCCCATCCCCGCCCCCCCCTCTCGCCCTGCCCCCACACACACATCCTTTTGCTAAAATTTTGATGAGGCGAGGAAAGCAAAATCCTGCCTGGGCCCAACCTCGGCGCACAGCAAATAAATAATTTGGGAGAAGATCATAATTAATTTGCTTTACCCACGAAAGCCAAGAAAACAACTTGCCCCCAACATGACGGTCTGTATGAGAGTGTGGAGGGCGAAAGGGTGGGGAAGGGGGGGGGGGGATTTGGTACATTGAAGAGAGGAATGGAGTGTTGAATATTTGGATCAGAGCCAACTGAATAACTGAAAAAAAAACAGATCGCGGGAGTTTTCTAGCTAAATTGTCCCTCTCTATCGTGAAGTAATAAAAGCAACTGAAAGCGATACCGGAGTATGCTGCATACTGACAAACACGGCAGTGCCATAAAGATAGACACGTACAACGTTTAAATGCCCTACAACGTTTGCGATGAAACCCATTATCTTTTTGCGAATACGCGTGATTTTAACGAATTTTACAAGAAAAGTGCCGTTTTCTGAGTTAATTTCTTTTAAAAGTGTAACAAAGATGCTATGAGAAACAGACCTGTACGGAAAATGGTTGTTGATTTTAAATAACTAGCTTAACCAACCATGTTCCATTATACAGTAAAAAAGACATATTGTCAGAATATTGTTTATAGGGGTTTTTGCACTTAGCGCCGGTGCACACGTGCGTGTTTTGGACGCGCGGCGACGCAGCCAATCAATGCACACGTGCGTTTTATTAACGCGCGTTGACGCTGCGGTGCCGCTTCGGTGACGTATGTGCGCGTTCGGTCCCCTAACCTCGTGTGCAAAACATTATAGTTTGAAACCAATGAGACGATATTGCTTTTTTCGCCTACCTCATGAACAAAAAATATATTTTAAAACCAATGCGACGAATTGATGTACTAATTTAAGACGTACCAGGGGAAAATGTTATACATCCTTTGCAGATTAACTAAAAAATTCGGATAACTTCTTTAATTAATTTCCAGTGAGTCTTCAATCATTTCTGCAGCAACATTTCTTACTTCAGGATAGTTCTTTACTCCCCCAATAAACAATTCCGTGTCTATTTCTTCGAAATTGGACGCCATTTTCGGTAACGCTTTTGCGGTAAACGGCGGACGTGTGCACCGCTCAAGTCACCCAAGGTACTCAGAGACGCAATTGCGTTTTTTTTAACGCTGCGGTACCGCTGCGTTGACGGGGGGAATTGCGGTGCAAAACGACCGCATGAGCGGCGGGCGAGCAGCGGGTGGTAACGCAACGTCGACGCAGGTATGTGTGCAGTATACCCAACAGATGGCACGTAAACCAAACCGCAAATGCGGTACCGTACGTGTGCACCGGCGCTTAACCTTACTGTTCCAAATCATGTTTTTTTTTTTTAATTTCAAAAGTCACAGCACATTATTTTCAACCATCTAGAGCCAGACGTCTTCTTTAAAGAATTTCATGGCCTAGGAAAATCTTCAGGTTCGAATGATGCTCTGATTTTGTGGAGTTCAAGTTTCTCCTTTTCTCCGTCATCATACTTCAATGTAGCTAATCCAGTTGACACATTTAATGTATTAATTCATTTGGAAGTTCCATATTTTTTTTGTGATGGCTTTGATGGAAACTCAAGTGATCCATTATAAATAAACGTGGGCCAAGTGCATGAAAAAAAAAACCTTTTCTGTTCTCTTTTCCATGTCCTCATTCAATGGTGCCTTGCCAAAATCGAGTACGGTAACAGGTCTTCAACACTAGATCTTGCCATTTTTAAAGCTGTCAACTTCGTACCCTCTTTGCTATAGTGGTATCATATCATGTTAAAGAGTGAATTTATGGTAAAGTTGTCCAACAGTGTGTGGTACTTGTGTTTTCAGTAACAAGGGAGTGGAGTGGAATACATTGGGAAGTTTTTCCCACTCCAAAGGCAATTCAAAGTTCTTTAAGGTTATAGTTTTTCCACTTACCTTGGTAATGATACAGTGCATTAACAAAGACGAAATTGCCAGTGGCACAAATCACAACTTCACTCACTTTTGAAGTAATTAGTGTATGAGAAATACGGGCTAGCATTTTATCATCTGCTTTTTCAAGATGAGATGCTAAACTCTGCCCTTCCTCACTGATCCCATTTTTAATAGTCAAGCATATTGGCTGATCTCACTTCAGCACTCCACCTAGAAAAGTAGAACCGAGTTCTTTTCGGAAGCTTCTTCCTGAGATAACTAGTCAATAAAGTATGAGTGCAACATTTCTTTGTTTTTAGATGAACCCCAATTAGCGTGAGTATCTATAGGAAACAGCGGGCTGTTATTTTATGCTCAGTATTGTACAGATAAGAAGCCGTCTTGAATGCGTGGACCTTTCAAACCCCTTTACACTTTTCTCCCAGTTCACGCCAAAAATAATGTCTACACGCTTGCTTTTGTGGCAAGCTTGACAGTTGCTTTCCAAATCAAAGATGGTCAGCTTACTCTCCATGTCTTCACAGATTTCTGCAGCTACTTCCATGCAAATGGCATGTAGTTTACAACAGTTGCCTTACCATGGTCTTTGGAGCATCAGAAACAGGCGCATGTTTTAACTTGACGCCAGTTGGTGAACTAGCTGGGATTTATCAGTTTTGTTAAAAATCCATTTCGGGTTAAAAACAAGGAGGGAGAGGTTACAGTTAATGAGTTAAGAGAGGTCATAGTTCACAAGTCAGAAGGGCTTATGGCGTACCCAGGCTGCAACACAACTGTAGCAAAGTGGGTACAAAGTTACCAGCTTTGAAAACGGCAGAACCTAGTGCTGAAGACCTGTTACTCCATTTTTGCAAAGTACCACTGGATGAGGACATGGAAAAGATAGCAGAAGTTTTTTTCATGCATTTGGCGCAAGTTTATGTACAATGGATCAATTGAGTTATTATCAATGCCATTACAAAAAAAATGTGGAAGACCCCATTGGACTATGGTGACAGAAAGGGGTACTTTCACTCCGCAAATGCAGATTCGAACCTGAGGATTTCCCTATGCCCTGCAGTTGCAATAAATTCTTTAGAGAAGATGTATGGCCCTAGATAGTTGAAAATGATGTGCTGTGACTTTTAAATAAAAAAAAAACGGAATTTGGAACAGATGTGTTAAATTGCAAAAACCCCTATAAATAATCTGAGATATTGGTAAATATGTCTTATACCGTATCGTGGAACATGGTTGGCTAAGCCAGTTATTTAATAAACAACCATTTTTTTGCACACTTTGTTTATAATAGTATCTTTCTCACGCTTTTATAAGGAATTCACTCAGAAAACGGTGCTTTTGACGAAATATTCATTAAAATCACTCTTTTTCTCAAAAGATAATGGGATTATCAAAAACCGTCATATCGCTAAAGTTTTAGGGCATTTAAAGGCAATTAAAATGAGCTATAAGATGCTTAAAATCGGACTACCAGTACGGGAGACACTCCTAAACGAAAATTGGGCTTAGTGTCCAATATGGCGGGTTTTTTTTTACCGCGTGACCAATTGTTTTTTACACTCCTGTAAGTGTGTAAAAAGGCTCAGCAGTCAAATTTAGGGGACATAAAAGTTCAAACGTGACATGAGCTAGTTCCTAGACTATTAGACTTGAGGCCGTATTCCGAATATACAAATTCCGATTCTGAGATCTGGAACTCATAAAATGAAGTGAAATGACGTCATAACTATTTAGTACCGTTAACCATCAGAACCTCACACAAGTACGTATCGAAGAAATCGGGTGGTGTTATAGTTCTCACTTCAAGTATGAATTCGAGATCGAGGCAGCGTTCGAAATACGGTCCTACGGCCCTGAAATGCAGCTTAAAGTGGTACTAACACCGATTGAAAAGCGAACGAAAATACCATGGCATCATCTAACGGCGGTGGCATTGTTAATCTTTACAGCGTGCTCCCAGGTGCACGAGGACGTACCAAATTTTCACTCAATAATTAGGGAAGTCGTGGCTTGTTTGTTTCGTTAAAAGAAATGCCTTTATGCATTTCTTCGCTTGATGCAATCAAGTGCTAGATCTATACTACTAGATAGCGTTGGATGTTGCCAGATTTCTGCCTACTTTCAATCTGGTGATAGAGACACTTTAACCTCCAATGAAGCTACAAATTGTTAACACCACTAAGGATCATTTTATTTCTTTTTTACACGGATATTGAATCCGATCCCAAACGCAATTTTGGTTGTGTTAGTGCTAAATAAACAGAGGTGTCACAGTGCTTTCTCAGACCATAAGGTGGCACTCAAGAATATTCCTATCGGCATTTTGGTCACTATCCCGAATGGAATTAGACATTACAACATTTCCATAAGAATTTTCTACCGCTAGGAATCGAACGCTGGCCCACCTGGGTGGCACTCGACATATCTGAATTGAATCATGTCTAAAATATGCAAGAAAGGGTCCATAAGTCATGAATAGGCGGCTTTAAATGTGTCCGTCCGTCCGTCCGTCGAAAGAGGCAAGTAGTCTTTGATGAAGACGTCAGATGTTGTTGCCCGGGGCAACGCAGACCTGCAATTTGGCGCCATTTGAGCTGAGGCGGAGGAAGGGAGGAAGCGATAAGAACCATGTAATCCCCCCCCCCCCTCTCCCTTTCCTTCAATTCTTGTGGTCGAAACATTTCAAGCATAAATACTAGTTGAAACCGAAATCGTGAAATTACTATTTTGTGAAATGGCCAAACCCAGGAAGTGAGCGGAATTGCTAAATAGTCACAGTTGGAAACGTAGGTATGCTAATTACACAAACGACCAATAAAACGTGTCCTTTTCCGTTAAAAAAAATCTTGATGGTTAAAATAGTTTTCCCGTCTGGGAAAACTGGATTTGTTTTAAATGACGTGGTAATAGTGTTGAACGTGTGTTACTAAAGTACTGTTTTAAATGAAAGTTTCGTTAACTCACCGAACAGTTCATTGCTGTAGCCATAACTCATCAACAAGTTGTTCATAAAGGCACAATGAATTTTTCGATTTTACACCGTGACGTCACAAAGGAATCATCGGGCTCATCGGTTCTAACAACGTTTTATTTCGGTCAATCAACAAACTAAAGATGGCGAACATGCAGTTGTTCTTCGCTACGATTGTCTATTTAAACATAATCATCAATAAACCTACTTGGGTGAAATAACCCGCTAAGTTGCAGCCAGTAGTAATATCGGAATAAAAATGTCTGCCACCAAATGAAAAACTTGACCATTGCTACAATCCGTATTGTAGGGCAATGGTCAGGTCTTTCATTTAACCTTTGATCTAATAGTCGGTGTGATCAGCTTGGTGGTTGTTCGTTGGCGGAGGGGGGGGGGGTATAACACTATTTTCTAAGGGGAACACTTTTCGGTCAGTACATGGGTTAGGCTTGGTTACACCAGGTAGAAAACTTGGTGGCAGCCATTTTTATTCTGATACTTGCATTGGCGGTAACTTTTTTTGGGGTAATACTAAAGTTAGCTAAGTGTTTATAAAAATGTATTATGAGCGCAGAAAGCGTATTTTTGTGTGTTTTTGATACTGAACCCAATTGTCTATTTCGCTTTTTTTTTTAGTTCTTTGTAACTCTCCGTGCTGCAGCTAATTAAAGGTACTTTTCAAATGTGCACACAACGTCTCCTAAAGTTCGCCACATATTTTTATACATTTCTTATGAACCTAAGAGGTTACAATTAAAATACTATCATAAACAATAAACGGTACGTCAGTTGTATATGAACAGTATTCTTGTTACTGCGTCCTTAACCCTTAATTTGGGCTCGTATCCTACGGGATACATGCTACAAACACGGAAAAAACTAAGTCCCAACGCGCATCGCCAGCATTGTGAAGGGACCCTGAGTAAAGCGGGCAGCATTAGTCAAGTGGTTAGCGTCCTCATCTCTTAACCAACAGAACGACGGCTCAAATCGCGTGACTGATCTCAGATACACATATATCTTTAAAAATCGCTAGAAGTCATCGTGCCACATTAAGGATTAATGAAGCAGTGTTATTTAAAGCTGTATCCAGATAGTCTTTATCGTCATGATTCGACGCATTGCAATTGAAATAACCTTTTCTTTGTATGCTTTAACAATGTTACTAACAATGGGCGACAAATGTTTTGGTTCCAACGTTCATAAAATAGCATTACAAATGAGTACAATCTTTGCTGTGAACTCCCCTCCAATAGTAAAACCATAAAAAGGCATCATTCCCATTCAATGTGAACTGAACGTCAAATTTCAGCCAGATCTATCGCATAAAATATTTTATATCGGTGGCAGAAGTTTTTATCAGTTTTACTTCATAAAAACCGGAAAGTCAACGATCTTTACACCTTTTTTCACCTAGAAGTAGCTGACACGTTTTAGTGTGAATTAGCTAACGGTTTTAGAATGCAAAGATCGCCATTTCAACAAATTCTAATCTGATTGACCAGAAATTTAGTCCGCAGCCAGTGGCCGCCAGTGTAACATTGACGGGTAGAGTGAATAATGACTGTTTAACAATGATGTATGGCAGTGGGATCTTGGCGGGCCGACCACTAGCGCGGTTCTTGATAATACAAAAAAGAACAACATCGGATACCTTGCACGAAGGCTAAAGAAAATTAATTTTTAGTTTACCGTGACATTTAAAAAAAAAATCGTCCCGTCTAGAGGTTAACGGTGATCTAGCACTTCAAACAAAATGTGCCAACTACTTCTTGATGTACAATCACATCATTTCTTTAAAGAACTGCGATGATTACTAGATCCCACCTATGTGTGGAAAAAATTGTCCAACTAGTAAATGAAACTCTTGAATGATTCACGGGCAATCCGCCATTACCGGCGGTTAACATCCTATTTCTCACGGATATCTAATCCTTATTAGCCGTATAGCGTATTAGTGTATTTTGAAGATGACAGTAACTCGGCTGAACGAGAGATACGTTTGTTCATTTAAGCACAGAATAGAAACCTATAGGGAAATGCTTTGCTGCTCCACTTGTATGATTTCTGCCCAGTTCTCTACATCGAATTTCGCCTCCACCCCTCCTAAATTATTTGAAGTAGGAATTTTATCTTTGAACTTATTTTTGAACTTCATCTTTGAACTTGCCAGTAAATTTAAACTAAATACGAACACAACTGCGAATGTCATAGAAAAATACATACACAAACAAACACACAAAATTTTAATTTATTTGAGTATTGAGGGCTTGCTTGGCCAGTCAACTTAGATCAGCCATTTCTTCTGGTTTGAAAATATGCATAACTAACTTGAATTTTTAAATCAGTGAGTACAGATGGAAACTAACGGTTTTCGCCCTTTTGTAGGTAGACTTTTGTTATTTTTTTACGCATTAATAATTTCTACACGTTCCTTTTTGTTGCGAATCTTGTGATGTTGCCTGGCTTCATGTCTTACAGTCTTGTAATTTCATTTCTGTTCCTGCATCTAGAAAGGTCTATTACCCAATACCCTTAATCCATTTGTTATTTCTCGGTGGTCAGGGACAACCTTTTTCTATAAAAAAATTGTTCAGTTCTGCAAAACCAGTTATCCTTCCGGTCAGCCTCCTCCCCTCTTCCTTGCTATAGGAGGTCCCCAAGTCTAGGGGGATCTTTACGCCAGTTAAACTTACTTTAATCTAATGTAAAACCTAACCTCACCTTCACGTCAGTTTTCTCTCCCAAGCGCTAGATTTTCTTTTCAAAACCTTTTGTTGCCCATAAATGATTAACCGTATTCAACCACGCGCCACGCATGCGTTTTCAAGCATCTCGAACGTTACTGATGCATCATCCTTTCAGCAACAATGCGGTCTTCGTAAGGGACCGTTCAGAATTTCTCAGAGGGACAGGTGTGTGTGTGGGGGTGAGGGGGGGGGGGGTACAGCAAGGGTGTTACAATTTTCTCGGTACCCTTCACAAGGGCTCCAAAGGGGGGGGGGGCCCACCATAATACTATTCAGTATTCTTTTGGCAATTCACGTTGTGTAATTTACCCAAAAATGTTTTTCAGAATTCTTTAAAAAAGTTCCTCAGAAACAAGAAAATTGCTTCAGCTTTCGGCCCACTGTTAACATTAATAATACAATCAAAAAACGTCTCTTGATATGATAAGCAATGTGTTCGCAATCAGGCGTATGTTCCTTTCTCTACCATCTGCAACATGTGGTCGTAGCAATATACCCAGAACATCCTACTCAGCGAAAGGCCTGCTTGATTGTTTAGACTTAAACACCAACGGTGTTCGCACTGGTTGCTTTGTGCAGCCAATTCTACGATCGAACAGGATAAAAAAATAAAAAAATAAATAGACATAAATCGCTGGAAATAATATTAAGGAAAAT
>JAHWFP010188372.1:0-11663 GCA_023313725.1 Lithobius niger
CTTTTCATCACGTGACCGAAGTGACGTCCCCACTTTGATCACGTGACTGGAAGTGGGGGTTACGGAGGTAGCAAAAGGATGCAAAAAAGTAGCAAAAGACACTTTTCCACCATCCTCTAAATTGAGAACGGAAAAAAAAGGTAGCAAAAGGCACTTTTCCACTATCCTTCAGATTGAGAACGAAAAAATAGTGGGGGTAATGATGTCACTTTCCACCCTCCTCCAGATTGGCGAAAAAATAAACAAAGTAGCAAAAGGCACTTTTCCACCATTCTTCACATTGAGAACGAAAAAAAGGTAGCAGAAGGCACTTTTTCCACCCCCTCCAGATTGATGAAAACGAAAAAATAGTAGCAAAAAGCACCTTCCGGCCATCCTCAAGATCGATGAAAACCGGAAGTGACGTCATTAGGCTCGCTGTGACGTCATAAGTGAGGTAATGACATCATGGAGGCAGCAAAAGAATGCAAAAAAGTAGCAAAAGGCACTTTCCCACCATCCTCCAGATTGATAAAAACTAAAAAACTGGGGGTAATGACGTCACTTCCTACCCTCCGCCAGACTGACGAAAAAAAGTACCAAAGGCACTTTTCCACGATCCTCCAGATCGATGAAAACGAAAAATAGGTAGCAAAAGGCAGGTTTTGACCGTCCACCAGATTGACGAAAACCAGAAAAAAGTAGCAAAAAGCACTATCCCACCCTCCTCCAGTCGACGAAAACCGGAAGTGACGTTATTACCCCCACTTTAATCACGTGACCGGAAGTGGGGGTAATGACGTCACTTCCGTGGCTGGATGTCTGGATCCGGGGTCAACCCAATCGCGTTCTTACCCTACTGGCGGCCCCTTTTACCAGTTTTGGTTTTTGATATGATTACAATTACTTCAGGTGTGCATGTAAATTCAAAGGTTCAAAGGGTTTAACGAGCGTTTAACCACTCCTGGTCATCTGCCCGAAGCCCTAAGGCCCTATGTTTGCAACAGCCAGATTCCCAGGGGGTCACCCACCCAAGCATGTAAATTGACTAGCCTACAACAATATCGAAAGGAACAGCATGCAATTAATGTAAACCATGAAACAGACAAGAGTCCGGCGTAGAAATATAATAATTGTGAACGATGTAGGCTTTTGTTACATACAAATTTCACATGGCGCAGGTGATTTTGTATTTAAATAACAGATTTATTTTGTGCGATAATGAGTTAAATGCTTCATATCAACCAAACCATTGTTCCAAGAAAAATAGTAAATCGTACATGTTTAGTAGGAAATTTTGTGTACTTTAATTTTGTTCAGAGTCGATTTTGTCGTAGGAGTGACGAGTAACGAGATATATGCGAAAAACAACAACCGGAAGCCATTTTTCCAAGATGCCAGACATTTTCGACCTCTTCCGCCACTTAGATTTTTCTAGACTTTTAGTATGTTGTTCAGCATGTCTTTCTGGACCAGAAACAGCAAAGTTTACTTCTATTACAATTACTTCTAGGTATAAGTGCAAATTGACTAGCCTATAAAGCTTACCGAGCATGACATCAAATAAAAATTCTTAAAATAATTGAAACAACAAAACCTATATAAAGTGTGTGGGATCGGGATATCCAGACATACACAAAATCGTTAAAACGTACAAAGTAAAAAAAGTTAAAACGTAAAGTAAAATAGGCGAAACAAGAAAACCCATGTAAAATTGCAACAGGTTAAGAAAGAGCACTTACCAGTGTGTGGAAATTAACCTTACCATTGGGTGAGTTTATTAAGCCTGGGGGGGGGGGGGGCCGAAGGGCGGGCGAGAGGGGCCAAAAACAAGGTTCAAGTAAATATTTTTTAAGCTTTAAATAACCTAAGTGCTTGCAAGACTGACGTTTTTATTTATCCATTTCTTGGGCGCGTAAGATTCTCTCTGTTAATTATATACGAATGCCATGACGGTATCGCCTCGTGCGAAGTGAGATGATGCCAATGGAGCGAGAAGAGCGAGTGTTGTGGATAGTTACTAATAACTGTAATCTGATTTCGTACTCTAGTTTAAAACTGCCTAAACGCATGCAGAAGGTTACAAGGTAAAATACAAATAAAGAAACTTGTTTGCTTTGTTGACTAGCAAGGTTTTTTTCAGACGTGCGAATGCCGAAATTTTGTAGAAAAACAATAAAAAATACCTGATGCATGGTACATTTCGTTTGTAACCAAAATAATTTTTTTTTACGTAACTTCTTTTTACCTAACTTTTTTTTACGTACCGGTAACTTGGTCTGCTGGACCTCTCCACACCCAAACCCCTCTTTCCCCATCCTCCTTCCCTATCTTGGTTTCCCCAAAACAATTCACCTCCGCGTAAATCAAGGCTGTAGCGTTCCCAACAGCACTCCGTCTCGCGCCCAAGTTTCTCTCGTCACGTTACGCGCCCCAAAACATCTCATCGCGCCCCAAAAAGCAGATACCGACGGGAGTGGAATTTCCGACGGAACTTACGTCGGGAATTCCAGTTCCGTTTACAGTGTCAAGAAATAAGGAATAACGCCGCCACCTGTCACGCCTCGCGACGTCACTCTGCTCGGCTCGCCATAAACACCGATTGCCGAGTCGCTTGACTCCCCCTCTTCATACCCACATTGCAGCATCACTCCACTCGTCTTAAGTCTTCAGACCTGCCTGCTCGCGATTTAATGACATCATCGATTTACCTTGGCATGCCATACTTTGTTTTTTTTTTCTTCGTCATTCATTCGTGTGCTAAAATTTAAACTTAAATACCATACTTAACCTCGTGTCTAATTATCTTAAACCTTCGTATTATAAAAACTTAACTTAGATCTGCTAACGATTTTACTTAATTACATAATTTCCCGGTTTGTTTATGTCATAACAGCTGATTCCCCGTCACCTGTTATGCAAATTCCCTTCCCTCCGTATAACCTGCTTTGATTGGTTGCTACGAGTCACTTCACACAAGCCGTCACTCTCCAATCTGTCGTGCAGGGCACGGTGGCCTTGTCTGTTGGTTTTCGTCGCAGGCATGCTGTCAGTCTGTGAACTTTTTTAACATTTACCCTGATCAACTAACGCATTTTAACCAATGTTTTTAATCGATGCCAATTTGTTCACGCGCCCACGCCGACAGTCTCGGATGTCGTCCATCTAAGAAGTCTCGTCGTGGTCGTCGCCTCTCCTAAACTCTGCAGCAGGGCCAGGACAATATCAGAAGGTAAATTATGAACTATCGTAATTTTTACTGATATCTGCTTTTTTGTTTTCTTGTGTTGGTTAGCTGGCCCTACTTGTTTACTCATTACTATGGTGAGGTTTCCTTCGTGGCTGAGTTTGGACTTGGGGAGTTCAGTGCTTGTCGTCCCTCATTTAAACCCGTTTCCTTGTAAACCTCCCCCTCATCTTTATTAAACTATGATTCTTGAAGCTAAAGGTTTGACCGAGTGTGTTTTCCTTACGTTACAATTGAATGTGAATCATGTGGTGCTAGTGTTTAATTAATCCTTAACAGTTTGGTTTTTTGAGTTCGGTTCGCGGCCTTAAAACCCCGCAAAACGAATCCGGGACCTTTTGCGAGTTCCCCTAGACTTTTTATTTCCCCCCGCTGTTTCATACAAGGGAAGGTGTCTGCGCATTTTAACAACTAGTGAGCGACATAATTGGGGGTCTGTCCAGGATTTGAACCCGGGACCTCTCGCATTCCGAGCGAGAATCATACCCCTAGACTTTTTAATCAACACCTCCCCCGCTGTTTGCTACGCACTCAAGGGATGAAATTGGCATAACCCAACAATAAAAGCCATATAATGGGGACCTATGTCCGGTTGTGAACTTTTTAACCTTTAATTAACTCAATAATGTTTCTTGTCATTTCTGGAATCTTAACAAAAAAAAAATTGTCAAACTTGGTTTTTGCACTGTCATTCATGCCTTGGCTTTGGTTTGTGACCGCATTTGCTTGCTATCGCTTACGGCTAAAAATAGGTTTTGGCTATTGTATTTACAAGCATTAGTCCTCGCTTGCAAAAAGAATTGCGCTTGAGTATTTTTCTGGTATTGGTGTGTGGTAGTCTGGTTAAACCTGTGAAAATTTGAAGCAATTTTCTTGGGCTAATTTTGGTTTGGAATCGGGTGGTTTTTCTTTCCTCCAAATGCGTTGCGTTAGCTATCGTAACTGGTTAGGGTAAAACTTGGGTCTTTAACTTAAAGCTATTTTTCATTAAATTTATAGGATTGTTGGGCGGATTAACGCAAAGTGACCTAGTTAATCACGGTTCCCCTGGCGCCTAACCCGGCATACCCTTAGTTTCATTTTATTTTGTTCTAACATCCCCTTAGCTTCCACCCACCCCCCCTCCTAAACTAAGGTTAGTTCTAACGCATTACGTTTAAACGGTCTTTGAAATATAAATAACCCTACTCTTTCCTAGCATTCGTGCAAAGTGCGAGCGTACCTTTTGTTACAAAAGTTTTTTTAAGGTAGCCTTCTCGTTGGTTTTTTCTGTGCTATTTTGAAAAGTAATTGCTTGTGTTTTTGCTATTTTGATGCAAATCCCCTTTCAAATTGCTAATAAGTGTTTTCTGCTTCTTTTCTATGGCATCGGAAACCCTCGCTATGAGTGAGGAGCTGTCGACCAAGTCAAGGCAAAACACGTCTGATTCATCGCAGGACCGAAAACTTACAGGAAGTACCCATCTGGCAAGGTATTGTGACTAGTTTAGTCAGGACCAAATTTTGAGAGCGTCACCTGGTTCAGTTCCGGTCCTCAAGTTTATATCGTTTGCAATAGCGTTATTTTGGGAATGTTATTTAGCATACAGCCTTCATTCCGAAGGTTGGCTACGCTGCAACGCAGCAAGGTAGTAGGATTCCAAGGCCCACTCATGAGCGTTGACGTTCTCCTTACGTTGGCCGGCACGTTACGTAAAGTTGACTTGACCTTGGATTGCACTTTTGGTGTTAAATGTCCCTGTTTAGGGGTGACCCTGTTGATCATAACTTGTTAATACCGTTTTTCGCTCTTGAGAAATGCTGCTACTAATGTAAAATCCAAGTTTTTTCTAATTGACGACTTAGTTAATTAACAATAAAAAAATAAAAAAATTTTAAACCTTTCTGTGCGCAACAGTTTTCGTAAGTGTAACCATGTTTTTTTTTTCACCTTACGGGTAAATCTGTGGGAAGATTATTACGTGTCTTTTTGCAAAAAAATTCTATCGTTTTAAGCATTGGCAACCTGTGGTCTGATCATTGTTTAAGATATTAAACCTTTTTGAAGGTACTGTGAGCACTGATCGTGAGCGTTGTTACTGCTTTATTTAAAGACATGCTTTAGGTTATTGGTTATTTTTCATTAAACGTATCTTTAGCTCTGTGCAAAAACACGCTATGGTTTAACTTTTTCTACAAAAATTTTGTGATTTATTTCCCGACCAACTGCAATCTGGTTTTGAATTTTGCAACGGTGTTTTCATTCGTGTTTTCACGATACAAAACCTGTGATGGTACTGTGGAGCATGATTGTTGCATTCGTTGTTGTTCACGGGTGTCGGAATCACATGATTTCCATAACGTCTAATGATCATTTTGTTTCATTATTTAACCTAAGGGCAAAACTCTTAACGGCTCCTTTCTTTTTCTCGATGGCCCATCGCCGTTGTCTGATCGGCGCCTACGATACAAAGCCGTAAGGGCTACTGTGGTCACCGGTTACGATTGCCGTGATGGCTCGTTGAATGATTCGACCATCATTGAGCTGTTTTGAGCTTTTCCTTGAGGGGCCCCCCCCCCCCCCATAGTAATTCATCCTTTGACAATTTAGCGGGTTCTTCAATTAGCGATTGTGTTTGTGTCGTGCGTTCACGATACGAAAGCTGTTACCGGCTACTGTGGGGCACGCTGCTGACATTGTTGCTTGTTTTGTTGGATTTCCTTAGGATTGAACCTTTTACTATTAAAAATTTGTCTACAAAACCTTAAATAAGGTCACTGTGGGTATCGTTTTGGTTTCACGTGATTTAAGCGGTTGAAGTTAACTGTATGTCTATTTTCGGATAGTTTGACAATCTAAACGTGAATCGCATTCTCCTTTCCTTTTCCGTGTTTTGGAAATTAACCCCCCCCCCCCCACTCTTAAACCTACCTCTAAAATTTAAATTGTCGTGCCTTATTTATCATTCGTCCTATGGCTGATGGGTGTATATGCACTTGTTGTAATCTTTTTGAAGCCGGACCCTAATCTTTCACTTTGCCTTATTGGATGTGTGCTGTGCAAGCCTTTTTGAATGATGACTAAGTGTCCTAAGTTTCGTGAGACTTAATTGTTTCTCGTGTAATGTTAAAAAGGGCGTCGCGATCTTTGATCCTCTTCCTTCTGCACTTTTTTCTCCTCTCTTCCTCTGGGTCCTGAGAGATGCTATGAAACTGTTTTCTTAGGACGGCACCTTTTTAGTTCATAGTTCCTTGTACCCCCTATAAGTTATCGTGGTTGATTTTGTACCTTGTTTATGTCTTGTTTTCTTTTCTTAGTTAGCATGCTTGTTAGTTGTGATGTAAACGCTTAGTTTTTTACTATGCCTTTTTTGATTTGTGCCCACTTATCTTATTGCTCCTTGATACTGTTACTTCCCAGGTTTCAGAGCTGGTATGGCTTAGTTTACCCGGTGAATTTGAGTACTACTAAGTTGAGCCCGGACTGTTTTCCTGGTTTTCCTTGTCTCTTCATTCTCAAATCTTTTTCCCCTTTTCCCTAGTCCTTATAGGTTTCCGTTGGTAAACTTTCCCCAAACTTTCGTTTTCCCTCTTCCTTTCTGGGAGTCTATTTCCATAGTCTGTCTCAGTTTATATTTTAGTAAATTTGTTTCGTTGTGACCGGTTATACTGTAAATGTGAAAACGTATGAAAGTTATACCCTTAACCTCCACTCGTTAATGTTTTTCGGTTGCTCTCATTAAAATGACCTGGTGGTGAGATAGTGATCTGTGGATGGTGCCGCTCATTTCCTTCACTTCTTATGATGCATGCCTTAAATTTTGCTTTACTTTCCCCCTTCTTTTTTCTAGGTATCCTTAATTTTTTTTTGCCTTTCTCATAATTACAATTTTCTCCACTTTCCTAGCCCCCGTCATTAACTTTGCCTTATTCTGCATTGATGTTACCCCTACGAATAAATATCGTACATTATTTATCTCACTGGGAAACTTGCTATCCTCTTAGCGCTGAGGGGTTATAGCTTGATTTGTGAGTTGTTGGTGTTTTGGATTATGGTGTTCTAGTTAGCACTATGATTGGTTTAAAACAATTTTATCCCCGACTTTTCTTAGAAAACTGAAAATTTTGAAAGTGTGTTTCTCTTCAAGATCTGGGGCAATTGGGGTTTTATTTCAGTGTTGAATTTTGTGTTACTTCAATAACAATGTGGAGTGGTTTGGTAAGTGAACTTAGCCTATTTACTTGAAATTTGTTGGTGTTCTTTATTGAATAACTGATTTGATAAATTGGACTTTAAACTTGGACTGAATTGGGCCGCTTTCTTTGGTTTTGTTTTATATTGCTTTGTCGGTGATGGGTCACCTCTAAGTTGGGTGGGGGTGCATTATATCGCGTCTCGCGATGGCATCTGGCGTATCAATTACTGCTTGCTGCCTTGTTCGACCGCTCTTTTTTTTTCATACCCACGACGCTGCGTAACTTGCATTACCTCAATAGGCTTTGAACTTAACTTACCTGCTCGCGTGTGTGACGTAATTGTTCGCTCGTCGTTTAGGGTAATTTGGCGTCATCACCTGTCGTCTTAGCCTGAAATAAATAAACAAATAAAATAAACCACTTACCTGTTTAATGTCGAATCGATGCTTTGGATTAAGGTTACTGGATATAAACCAGGCCTCTGTAAACTGTTTTATTTAATTAGCTGTACAATTTAACGTCATGTGATTTTGTCTTAGTCCAAATCACGTGATTGTGTTAATGTGTATTCTCTCCTTAAAATTTGCTGCCGTTGGGTGGCTATTGTCTATTGCCGACATTGTCTAACGTCTAACGCGGGTGTGTTCAACTGTGTGGTGTGCCTGATGCGGTAGTACGTCTAACGTACGGAAACTAGGGGCCTAGGCCTAGTTCTCTGTTCTAGCTGGCTTGGCGATGCCGTTACTCTGGATATTCGGATGATTAACAAGGTAACTGTGAGTTCCTTATTTCCAGTAGACTTTCGCTGAAATTTAGGTAGCCAGTTGCTATGTTTAAGAAAACTATTTTCGCAATGCCTGAATACCGTGGGTCTCTTTACTAAATAGTGGGTTCGACCCCGATCCTGGAGGTTTCATTGAATGGATGGTTTTATTGCTTGTGCTGTGAATAATGTTGGTCATTCCCGTTACAGTTGAAGCGTTGGTGTAACCTTTTGTGCTACAGGGAAATTCCGGCTTACTTCAGGAATTCTGGGTTCGCATCCCGGTATTCCCATTTTAGGGCAAGGGTTCTCTTGCGTCACGTGCCACTGAAAAGGGGGCTTTCAGTGGTCGTGAAGCCACTTCCAACGAACTATTTGCCACGTTCCGTATTTTGTGCTCGACGCCAACCCTGACCTGAATCACCGGACCGAGAACAAAACCAGAAACCTGACGTCAAACCAAGAATCCTTTAAATCGCCCGTTTCGCGGCTATCGCCTACATTTAAGAACATGCTCACCGCCATTTTAGTGGTAGACTTAACCGATTGTGAATGTTTTTTGAACTTCATGTGTTTATTAATCTCTGTAATGGTTAACTATGTTTGTTAATTAAATAGTGAATACTTCTAAAACTATGCCTTGTGAAATGTCGTTGCTTATCTATTGCTAAGGTATTGAATATTCCGTAGTGCACTTTTTGAATTTGTTTCTTAACGTTAACTCCTCGAGTTCAATGCAGCCCTGGAACCCTGCCTTGAACCCGGGACCTCAAAAGCAGAATCCCCTAGACTTTTTAATCAACACCTCCCCCGCTGTTTGCTACGCACTCAAGGGATGAAATTGGCATAACCCAACAAAAGCCATAAGAACCCGAGCTTGGCAAATCCTTCAGTAGAGCTGAAAACTAATAGTAAATTAACTAAAGCTTACTTATTTTAACCTAACATGTTCCTGTTCTACCTACAGCAAAAGAAAGATTCCAAATGCAAATTAATGATAAATCCCTTTAGGCCTAACCCAAGGCACTTTGGTGATGAACATGGAGGCAAAGTGACAGCTAATTCCAGTTTGTGTCAGTACGGCATAACATTTTTGTACCATCAACCATTTTTAATCATTTTAAACTAGTTACCTCTCGAACTTACTACTCTGACTATATTTGACAAAATTTATTAAACGAAGTAGAATGGCTTTTTTTTTTTAATTAATAACTTTTATTTCGCTTTTTAAAAGTAGATAAGATATTTTTTTATTGTACATTGTACGTTTTTTTTTGTATATAGAATTTATTTCTTTATATTAAAAGTAAACTACTTTATTTGTAAAGCGAATTTCCAAATACTGTTCGCATCTGGATGTAACCCGACAATGAAACGATTAATATCGTTGATTCCTGGTAATTCTGAAGTATATTCCCTAATATTTTTCGTAAAAATTCCTAATTAAACAAAAATCAACTTTCTAAAATTTCCGAAGAAATATCTAAAAAAAAAAAATAGGGAAAAATCTTCCTAAATTTTTGGACCAAACCAATTTGTTTAGCTCTCGTGCTCGTGCACTATACATGGCTCATATCAGTTTAAATTTCAAAACGCTACAAAAATTCTCTCCCAACTAATAAATAGTGGCTTGAGTTCCCTGTTGTGCTATCAATCGGGTACCAACGAGTTCCCTGGGGACGTCAGACGAAAGCCTAACTGGAAATAGGTATAATGAGATCTGTCTAATATCTGCCTAAATAATATGTATGAAAAATCATCGAAACGGAATATCGTATAATGGATAATCGTACAATGGATAATCGTCGAACTGGGCAATAATATGGCTGCGGTTTCTGATGTTGTATGTGTAGCCGCAGCGACCGCGGCAGCATGTGCGAGGCAGGTATGTTAGACGATTTTCCAGTTAGACGATCATTCCTTACTCCATTCCCTGTTGTGCTGTTTCCTATTTTTTTGGTAGGTTTGGGCCTAGGGCCAAAAGCTCCGGGCTCGGGCTCGAGCCCTGGGCTTGGGATAAAGAACTCCCATTTCCACTCTCCTTCCCCCCTCCCTTCTTGGCGGAGAGACTGGAATATAGATTTTGACTATTGGATTCAGAGTGGGTTTGGTGAATAAAAAAAATTTCTTAATCAGACCAATTAGCGTGTATTCTTACAGTGAACGTTTTAATTGAGACGAATTTTTTTTTTTGAGGGGGGGGTTCTTTGGGGGGACCCATTGCTTTTGAGGACGAATATCTTTTGGGCCGCATTTCTTTTGTGGGAGACTTTCCTTTGGAGGGTGACTTTCTTTTGGGAGGGCCATATTTTCTTGGGGCCACTTTCTTTTTGGGGCAGCTTTCTTTACGGGGGCGCGAGTTTCTTTTCAGGAGCGACTTTCCTTCTTGGGCGCGACTTTCCTTGTTGGGGGCGTGGGCGGCGGCATTGCAGGAATGAGCTACAGCTAGTTTCTGATGACAAAACCTGATTTTCATTCGCTTCACTCACTCAATCAGCGTAAACATTTCATTAGAAAAGTGACTGACTTAATGTAACTTAGGGCAACAGCGAGGAAGGTTGCTTGATTCTCTTTTTATTTTCGTCTTTACAGGGTGTTTCAGAATAAAACCAAAAGACTTCCAGGGCATACCAACCCTTTGAGTCACCTATTAAGAGTGGTGATTTTCTTTAATGTCGATGTTCAATGTGTCCTGCAATTCACATTACTTCTCGCAGTTGGTAAGTCCCATAAGTTGGGTCAGTCGTGGGATTCGAACCGGCATTCGCTTGGTTTGGAGTACGAATACTACTGAGCTGTTGCTGCTTGCTTTGCTTAGGGTCCCCGAGGCAAGTAAAGACAAGTCAAAAAGTCCTATACAACGCCTATCCAAAAATGCTTGGTTACCGAGATATCGCCGTATTAGAGCCCATTATTTATGATCGTGTATTTAAGTCTTGCTTTGTAGCCTATGTCCCGACAGCCTGCCAGGCGCACGCCTTACTATGGCCTAATACTAAACAAACTCGGATGCAGCAAGGTGCAGCAGTGGGAACACTTCGCGATAATCGAATTACGTTCGAAACTGCAATATTGTATAATCTTGCCACGAAAGCAGCAGCTTGCAAGATATCAGCACACTGACGCGTTTTGGCTTCGTCTCAAAGCCTTTCACTACCAAGCATCTTTTAACGTTTCCGTAATGAAAAATACGTTATTTGCTTTTTAAATTAGGAAAGCAAAAGAATGCAGCTGTAGTTCCTTTTTTATTAATCCTAAGAAAACCTGTTTTGTTTTTCTGAAACTGGATAGCCCAAGTACAGGGTGTTTAAAAAAAAACGCTACACGCCGAATTCGAATTTTTCTAAGTCCAACAACCATTCCCCGTCACTATAACCCTTATCGTTGACCGCAGTACAGCAATCAAGAAAGTTATTCCTGACCTCAGGAAAGAAAGCTTTTATTTGCATTTCAAATAAGAACCGAAAAGTAACAAAAGCATGTGACAGCCCTGGTTGG
>JAHWFP010188374.1:0-23732 GCA_023313725.1 Lithobius niger
GTGTTCTTTGAGATGCCTTTTAAATACCACTGTGACTGCCGGTTGCCGGTGTTTTTGATACTGTCATACCTGTAAAACACTCATGAACTAAGACAGATCCCTAAGGTAGGCTCCTTTAAACTTGACAAGACCCGATAAAACCCTAAAAAACCTACGTGGGTTGGGTTTTTTTCAAACCCTGTTAAGGTTTCAAGTGAACTAAATACTATGATGACATTGTGGCATCTGAAACATTACAATAAAGTTTATTCGTGTTCTTGTCCCGTTTTCACTTCGGTTCTGTTAATTTTGGTGTTGCGTACGTCACAGTAAGTCAACATGAACGTAAACCAAATTAAAAGTGCCGAAAAATCGCAATTAGCTTACCTTAAGCATCCAACGAGTTGTTTTTTTTTTTAATTTTTATTCACCAACATAGGAATGCATGTCAATGTGTACGAAACTGGAGCACTTAGAGCAGCGCCCTACAGCCTACTGAGCAGCGAGTTATTTATCCAAGTTTATAAACACCCTAATTATAAATACTGAATTGCAGCTGGAAAAATAAAAACACAACAAACACTAATTTCGAAACACTTCCTTGGTGTTCGTACAGTGAAACTCCACTTTAATACTCACAGTTCAAAAGGAAACGCTCACTTTCACTACGAAGACGTAACACAAAGTCTAGCAAACTTTCAATTAATCTTTCCGCTTTCTTCATCAGGCTTAACATGAAAAAAGCAGGGTCGATTGTGGAAAGAAAAAGCAAACGCATACTAATTACTAAGATCGCTAACGAAGAAAGTGTAACTAAGGAGGGAGTCCAAGGCTCAAACTGGTAGGCATGACGAGGCCTATGCAGGACATTTTGCAGAAGCACAGAATTAGAAATCTGCCTTAAGAATGTAGATGGCATCAACAGAAGAATCAGCACTCGAGGGATGAAGAAGTGATGGAAACAGTGTGTAAGGTTCCATTCAATGACTATGATGCCGTCTATGCTGGGAAGACGCAAAAAGAAGTGCGCATGGGACTGACACAACACATTGGGAATCTGCGAAATAGTGCGGCATTGCTGTGCATTACATGGAATCAAAACACGAGCTCAGATGGAATGCTAACGAAACGTTGATAAAATCTAACTCGGCTAGTGACAAACATCTCCGCTGTCTTAGTACATGGCTATTCAGCATTTTGAATGCCAAAAGGTTCCCCTTATGAATTTACAGGGTCCTTCCAACCCGAATGTAATACGTCTCACGAGTAGAGATCTCTCTTCTCTGGTGCATCGAGTAGGTGCTTGCAGATCCAGAACGAACCAATGGTGCATTGAGTAAGCGCTGGCATATTGGAGATAACGTGACCGCCGGTTTAAATCTTGTTTGGCTCATGTTCACATGGCAAGTGCTTTGACTGTCTCAGCCTGATGAAGAAAGCAAAAAGGATTTTAAAATTAGCTAGACCAGCGGTTCCCAACCTTTTCTACAGTATTCCTCCCCATTGGGATTAGCACGTAATGACTCCCTCCCCCAACCGCTCCCTACCCCCACTGCTACAGGGTCGGATTTGGAGGAGTTGAGCCTCACCGGGAATATTGGGCATGAACTTCGAGGTTCCTCTGGGGCGGAGGGGGAGTTGGGGGGCTAGCCACCCTCGTAAAAAGGGCTGGGGGTAGTACCGTAAACTTCTCCGGCATGGTGCCGTATTTCTAAGAAATATGCTTTAATTTGAAACATTTTCCAGCAACTTAGGTACACAATTTTCATAAGAATCCCTTTCAAATTTTTCAAAAATATTTTTTTTTGTTTTAACAAAGGCTTGTAAAGGCCTCATGCAGTGGGGACAGCTACCATATTTTTAAGAAATAGGCGTGAATTTGAAACGTTTTCCTGCATTTAATTTTTTTTTAAAGTTCTTCTGAGGGGGCCTCTCCGTTGATCCCTGTGTTCCCGAGCGGCCCAATTAATTACACTTGTAAGTCTTGACAATCTTTGTTATAACGTTATTAAAAAAAATGGGTGGTAGCAGGTGTATGTCTGTTATTGGCGTTGCAATGCATCTTTAAACAAAAGGTTCACTACTGATCTGGCAGCATTTCGCGCCTCCCCTGCAGTTGCTCCACGCCTCCCCGGTGAGGAAACGTGGAGCTAGACATTGTGGTATGTATTCGTAGTGAAAGTGAGCGTTTCCTTTTGAACTGTGAGTATTAAAACAACATTAATTTGATTGATAAATACGATCTAGGTAAAATTGTGTTTCCTCTTCATCGTAAAAACATTGAGCCCTGTAATTAGAAGCCTATCAGTCCACCCCCCCCCCCCTTTCAAAGTTGTTTGAATGGATTGTAAACCAACACTTTGTTACATTTTTGGAGAAACATAAATTGATGAAAGGAGCTCAACGTGGTTTTAGACAAGGGTTTTCCACTACTTTTAACTCTGTTACGTTCTAGTATGATGTACTCGAAGCAATGGATGCTGCGCAACATGTGGACCTCTGCTTTTTTGATCTCGAAAAAACTTAAATTAAGTTTGATCATCACTACTTACAGTGAAACTTGCAGGAATTGGTATTGTTGGTCCTCTAGCTACCTGGGTTATGTAATGGCTTACTAATCATAGTGTAGCTATCATTTTAGATCGCTGCAAATCCGTTTGGAGTTCCACGACTAGCAGTCTCCCCAGGGTCAATATGTATGTATATGTCATGAACAATGGCCTGTTACACATAAAAACATGTACATCTACAGCCTCTGTAACTAGTACATGGCAATGTATAGCACCCTGTTATTACTAACAAAGGGTCATCTACAGTACCATGTTTTGAATGATGGTCATGTAGAAAACACGTACAGAACAGAACATAGGCCAATTCCACTTCCAGGCCCCTGTATTTGAACAAACCATGGAAATATGTATTAAAGTGACACTATCACTGATTGAAAGTCTGCACTCGATTTATTCAAACATGATCAATACGTATTTTATTAATTCTTGATATTATTTACTGTCGACTGATGTAGCTAAGTTATTATTTATATTGGTTTCGTAGCCGAAACTAATGTGGAAGTTTCATCTAAGGACTCAGCCACCTTCCCAATGGGAAACATACGGTATGTTGTGTTTTATAAATAAATAAATAAATACCAACTTGAAGTGCTCGCCGTGTAAATTCCTTGAAGTTGGCCCCGAAATCTTATGAAGTGTTAGTTTTCTTCGAAGGCTTTCTTGTATTCGACTACAAAGGTTTTCTGTGTTTGCCTGGATTCTTTTGGGAGACTTCATTGTCACAATCGCTGACCTAATATTCTAGAGTATAATTACACATTTGACGAAAAGTATGGGCCCACAAAATCTTCGTCCAGTTCGTCCTCCTTTGGTTCTCCCGCTCCAGGCCGTAGTTCCGGTATTTATAAGGTCTACCAGGGCTCTACAAAAATAAAGATGTAAAATTTATTTCCGTGGCCTTTAAAATTATGTTTAATAACGATCGAACTTCTTTGGATTCCCTCTTGCACTGCCCATATAACGTACAATAAATTCATACTATTAACTAACATACCACACGCATATATACGTACCGTACTGAGGTTTCTTCCCGTCAACTCCAAAGACAACGTCACGAACTCACGACTTTATAACTATCGAGGGTTACAGCAAGTAAACATCATCGGGCGCCTTCGAAAACCTACCAAGCCAAACACATCTAAACTCTGGAGACAGTTTGATACCTTTAACATACAGAGCACCAACAAATAAACTTCGCTCTGCTTCCAGACTGGATGAGTTTGAGTGAGTTTGGCTGTGGCAATGATTGTGATTGGTTGCTTCATTATGATGTCACGCAGTGAAGAACGAATAAACAAGTGCGTTACACATCGTCGTAGCCAACAAAGAATGACAAATGGTAGGAATTATGCTAGTCGCTTCATCTTTGGTCGTAGCCAGTTAAGTTAAAATGGCCGACAATGAAACCAAAAATTGTTTGTTTACGTTCAAGAAACGAAATAAACATACGGGAAATAGGCGAAAACGAGAAGCTTCAGACGAAGAGAAGGGTAAATCTTTAAATTTAAATAATTATGACAATTTTAGTGAATTTACAATTTCGTTTGTCACCGCTGTTGGTTTGATTTTATATTTGAGAATAAAATGTTAAAATCAAGTTTTGGAATTTTGCAGGTAGCAGTGAAGATGAAACAGTTGTTTACAAAAAGGAAAAGAAACAAGATATTGCTAATCCAATGCGGCAGAAGGTAGATCAAACTGTTATTTGGACATGTTCTAACTTTATGTGGGTGGCGATGGTGGTCGTCTGTGGAACTGGTAGTGGTTCCCTGTGTAGGCTTATAGTACTAAATTTATTTAAGATAGCAAGGAAGTCTGGGCCTACTTCCGCAGAAGCTAAAAGTTATAAAGTTATAAAAAGAGAAGACGGCAAAGGCCAAGGCCTGTGGTGCCCAGCAGTAGTAGCCCGCAGATAGGCTATCTACTTTATACAAAACCTGTCGAAACTGTTTTTGAAAGAGTTTACAGAGGCTGCCCCAACCACGTCCTGAGGCAACACATTCCACGAATTGATCACTCTGTGACTGAAGAAATTTTTCCTGACGTTGACTCTGGCACGGGTTAAAAGAGTTTAAACTTGTGCCCTCTGGTGGCAGTGTGCCGAGGGGTAAAAAAAATGTTTCTGTCAACATTTTAAAGGTCTCAATCAGGTCACCCCTGACTCGCCTTTCCTGCAACGTTGGCGGCTGGAGTTCGTTGAGTCTTTCATTGTATGACAGGTGACCTATTTCAGAACAAAGTTTGGTGAAACGACGCTGCACACGCTCAATGGCTTCAGAGTTTCCCTCCCAATTTGGTTCCAAGCAGGCGCATAGAACTCGAGTGCTGGTCTAATGAAAGTTTTAATACGGAGTTTCACGGCCTCTTCGTCGAAGGAAGTAAGGTTGTGCCTGAAGAGACCAGCGAGTTTGTTAGCCTTGCCAACGATGGCCTTGCAGTGGTCACCAAAGCTAAGGAATCCACCAACCACCACTCCGAGGTCTCTCATGCTGGCCGTAGCGTCGAGAGCCACGCCATCGAGGGTGTAAGTCCTCTTCGGGTTATTGTGTCCAAGGTGGAGGACCTTGCACTTCGCAACATTGAAGAGGACATCATTCCGCTTTGCCCAATCCGCAATGCGGTCGAGGTCCTCCTGCAAGAGGGAGTGGACTTCCTGGCTCTCGCGGGACCATGGAGTTTTAAGTCGTCTGCAAAAAGCAGGCAGAGACTTTTTATTAATGGCGGTAGGCTATTAATGAAAGCCAGGAAAAGGACGGGGCCAAGAATGCATCCCTCAGGAACTCCTCTCTTAACGTCTCTCCATGGAGACGTCTGACCACACAGAACTACTCTTTGCTTCTGCCAGTAAGGAAGGCAGAAATCCATCTAATAATGAGCATGATGGCTGGCCTATATAGATTCCGGCGCGTGAAGGTTAGACGGACAGGTTTTTGGTTGCGTTTTCTGATGTTATGTAGTTAGCTGCAGCGAGCGCGAGAGCGCGAGCGAGGCTCGTAATTTGGAAAAAAACTGACATCATTTTCGTGAACGGCGACCTTGATTTACCTTTTACACCAATGGCGATAGTATAACCTTCCACATATACAGATCGATGGTGGATGAGCTTGGAGCCGCCGTGGAAGTAGCCCCGAAAGTCTTCCTTTGGCAAATTACATACAAGGCCAGCCCGAACGTATTTCGTGTGCCTGGTCTTTCTGGTTTATCTCTTCCTTCACCCTTGGCTCGGGGGGGGGGGGGGTGCATGTTGGCAGAAATTTAAATATTTTTTACGGTTGGCCCTACCTTTATTTTTTATGAACTATGTTGTTCATGTTACTGGCACTAGGGTAGCCTAATGGTGTGGTGTCCTTAATAGCCTTGGTAAAGGAAAATGGTCTTTGAAACATCACTGTCAGCCATATACGTGCTGTTACCATAAAATATGATGTTTATTACGTTGAAAAGAATCTCTAGCCTACTATGAGTGTGGTGGCAATTTTGAAACCTGAAATAGTGGTGATATTTACTGGTTTATTTAGTTTTGATAGAATGTTAGACCTACTTGCAGCAAAGATGGCTTCCATTGGTCTCAACACTAACATCTTGTGACCAAATCGGTCATTTGTGTGTAGCAATTTGTGGAAGGTTAGCAATTTTTGAAAGAATTGAGTTATCAGTTTTCTTAGTACCTATGACTTGAAAGGGGTAATTCATTTTGTACTGTAATGTTGGCTGCAGCATCATCACTTATTTGGCCTTGACTGGGCGAGTATCGTAGCTGCTTTTACGCCTGGCAATGGACGCCTATTTTGATAGTAACAGCCTTCCGGTTATTGGGTTGTCCACAATTAAAACTTGCATATACTCCCATGCATATCCAGCATCGAGGCCGTAGCGAGAAGAATGGCCACAGGCCTATTATTTGAAGTCTAACTTTAATGTAGAAGATAATGTGGTTATAGATGACGTTTCATGTGACACTCACATTACTAACTAGGACAAATTTTGCAGGAGGTAGGAGCCAGCCAGCCAGCTAATGACAGGTAGGAACTCCAGATCGTGGGGATGACGATGTAAACAAACAAAATGGTGAAACCTCACAGTTTTCTTAGTTGTGCTGTTGGCTTCAGTAGTTGTGCTGAAAGTAACCAGATACTATAAAAATTAAACTCTCATTCGTATGATCTTATCTTTTCTTGTTGCTTAACCACATTATTTGTACCCAAGTACTGAATGACTTTGTTGCCACTGGCTGGACAATTTGTGGTACAACTAAGAAAGTTATGACTTGTTGCAAGCTGTTCAGAATGATGACGGTCCACTGAAAGCGATTGAGAGCTGTTTTGTTTTCCTGTGGTGCTGTTTGTGTCCGCCGTTGAAGATAAAAATAGGACGGAAAGTCAGATTGGCTCAATTAGTGATAAAAAAATATAGATGCAAACCTATTCCGTTGCCTTTTGAATTTAAACGTCAGGTTGCCTGAGTGGGAATTGAACCTTTGACCTTTGACACCAAAGGCCGAAGTCCTACCACCATGGCCGTGTCAGTATGACTTAGCAGTAAGACTTCAATTTTTGGTCTGAAAGGTCGAGGGTTCGATTCCCGTTCAGGCTCAGGCAGTTTAACATTAAAGTCCAAAAGGCACGGAAATAGCTGTGCATCTGTTTATTTGTCGTTGAAGGTCATGCAACTTAAGGTCCATTATGCTTTACATGTTCACCTTAAGCTGCAAGTCCTTCCAAGCTTTGTTTGATATTCATACCTTTCTATAATTTTCGTTTCAGTCAGGTGTAGGCATCAAAAGAGAACGCCAAAACTTCAGTGATAGCAGCAGCGATGGCGAAGACATATTAACGGTATCCTACAAGTCTAAAAGAACTGGGGTAAGTAGACATAACAACTTGTTTTTCATTGACTTTGTAGTCACATTTTTTCAGGTGTGACGCGTAGCAAACAATCGTGATTCGTACATGACCTTGAAAAGCCTTAAATTTCAAAACAAAAATCCAAGGCTTGATTGAAAGTTTGCATTTCTTTGTTTGAAAATCTTGAAATAAACTTGAATTGTGTTAGTATACTATTGTTAGTACAAAAATACAACGCTCTAATTCAATAATTCGACACGAATCAATGTTCGCGACTTTTCGATATACAGATGACTGTGTTGATTGATTTTTTGAATTTGAGCGTCGTATTTTTGTGCTTATCATTTTCCGAACATTCAACGTGTGAGTATGGCTTCCCTGCGTGCTGGTTTGGCTAGAGCGTTGAGGCGTAAGGATGTAATCTGTTTCCACTCTGCATTAAACTCCAAATATTCTTCGCCACTTCTCAAAGTGTGAATTGGATCCTGCATTGGTCACAAACACCCAAGTCAATATAACAAAAGTATGATGGTTGGATTTTTTAGCATCACATGCTTGATGAAATGCAGTTTGTCACTGAAGTACTAATTTTATGCCTAAATTTAATAAATTTGCAAAATAAATGAATAGATAAAACAGCCTAATCACTCAGTAAACGATGTACCATACCTTTGTATTGATTGACGTACAGTGATGTAGTGCTGGAAAAAACAATTTATCCTGTGAAAGGGGCAGCTGAGCAGATACAGCTGTATTGCCTGCTACAGGCTGTGTCTTCGCCCTCCCCTACCATGTCCGTTGGTAGAATGGAAGGAGAACAGCCATGCAATGCCAACAAAAGCAACGTTTTTCTAGAACTTGGGTTTTAACCCTTTGGTAGCTGACAAAAGAAAAAGGAACTTTTGAAATGTACCCCAGAGAACAGGATCCTGTTGCAGATGCTTTCAAATGCTTGCAGATGCTTCATTGGTATCAGAAACGTAAGTGTCAAAACTGGCCTCTTAGTGTCATAAAAATGCATGAATTGGACGATGGAGCCATTCAAAAAGTGTGTCGCGCCTTTTGTTTATGGCTAATTTTTGTCCCCCTCCCCTTGTCATATTTTGTCACAGCTACTCACATCCTCAGTAAAATGTGTGTCACACTAATCTCTTTCCCCCCTCCCCACCCTCCCAAGAAAGGGGGGAGGGGACAACAAGAAAACGTTACAATTCAAGGCTTTCCCAACCTAACATTCAAATTGAGATCTCCCTTACTTAATTGGAATAATAATTACAGGTTCATTCAAACAGAAGTCTTGAGTTTTAGAGCCCCCTAACTTTCTGACACCTGAGCATATGTAATTTATCTACACTTAAGAGTATTAGAATTTTTTTTTCATGTGCAAAATAAAGTTACGTAAAAATATTAAAATGTGATGTCATTTGTAATAATCCCCCACCCAGAACTAACCTCCACTCCCGGCTGAGAAGCGACATATTTTTTGAAGTGTTCCTTTTTTTATGGGGCGCTTGTAGGCAAATGTTTTTATTTTTTTATTTAATATATTATTTATTTGAAGAATAGTCTTGTATTAGTGTACTGCATCATAGCTTGTTTGATCTAAATATTTATCTTTGTAGCTTAGGGAAGGACCGGCAGACATGGGTGCCACTGCTATTTTGGAAACAGAAACTGAAAAAGAAAAAGATGCACAATCTATCTTCGAGAGAGCTCAGATTGTAAACAAGGTATTGACTATTATTAGGTAAATATTTAACTAATTTGTCGTTTGCAGTCGAATAAGAAGCAATTTCTTTAAAAAAAATTTATTTTCAGGAAACTAAAGGGAAGGAAGATGATAAGGTGTATCGAGGTCTAAATAATTATTCTCAGTATTATGAGAAAAAAGATACTGCGCAAGGAAATGCGTCCAGCGGTATGGTAAGGTAAGTGTTCGTCTTCAGCTGCAATTGTCTTTGAAATTACTCACACAGGTGTCTTAGTATTGCACAGTGTATCATACCCTAGTTATATAAGAATATAAGTGCATGTTCTCTGACCTGCTGATGGTCTGTTTGGCGAGTTCAAAATTTTTCACACCTGCATGTGATTCCTTTTTAGTTACCGTAATGGAAACTTGAGAGTGTAGTGATGTTTTTCTGAAGAAGGTGATCGTCTATCACCGAAAATTAAAAAAAAAACTTGCTGCTGTGGGTTCGAATTGTGTGATAAAGTGTAAATTTTCCCTTGTTGACAAGAAATATGCCATATATTAACTTGTTGCATCTCATACTTCATTTGAGGTTCATTTTGAGTGACAACTTTGTGCTGAAGTGAAAATCTAATTGGTCACTCGCACGTGTACGCAAACCTATTTTTGTTTATAGCCATGCCGCACTGCGCTACCACGCAGCATGGACGGTTTTCCAACATTGTGTTGTAATAATGTGTCAATATACTTTTATCTGTTCAGAGAACTCTCACGTTCATTTACATCAATGATTTTTTAGACATGTTACTTTAAAAATATCTTGTTTCGTTACATATATTGGATTTTGTTTTGCTGTTAGCAGAAGTGAAGTGAAGTTGAATTGAAATGTGGCTTTTCATGGTTTCAGTACAAGGACTTAAGCATCATATAGCCCATTTTCAGTGAATAGTTTTTCAAGAGGGTTGAACAAGTTTTGTTAGGCCATGAAAAGCTATAAATATTTGGTGCTGCCACAAAAATTCATGATTTGCCAAATTTTGATCGATTTAGACCATTTCAAAACGGGCTTTTCAGTCGTACAAATTTCAAACAGCTCGAACCACTGAGAAGTTATAAGGATCTAAAAAACAAATAGGTGACACAAATAGCATTGGTAAAATAGCATTAGCGTTACTGTGTTACAGTTAAAAAAATAAACAATTATTAGTGCAACAGTATGAGTATGGTTATTAGTAAGGCTGTACCGAACAGATTTAGCCGAACAGGTTTTGGCAGATTTTGTGCTGATAAGCAAAAATCGGTTCGGCGAACAAAAACCTACAGATTTTCGATTTTTGCCAGGCCCTTGGCAATAAATAAATTCTGTTTCGCCACATGGTTTGTTACCTTTCGTTTTAATTTAGGCTAGGCCTACATGTTTTACATTGTGTAGGCTAAGGTTAATAACGGACAAATATTTACTTTATTTGGATTTAAAAAAATGTATTCCAATGTTTGCATTAGCCTACAAATTTGTTAGCCTAAAACTTTGTGTAAGCCAGAAATTAAATTGTTAAAAATCGGTAGCGATCGGTTCGGTTAAATCGGATCGGTACAGCCTTAGTTACTAGAGTTAAGTTTTAGTATCGTATAGTACTGGAACTGAATAACTGTTGCTAATTTTGTACGTTTCAAAGGAAAGGACCCATTCGAGCTCCTGAAAATTTAAGAGCAACAGTGAGATGGGATTACCAGCCAGATGTGTGTAAAGACTACAAGGAAACCGGATTTTGTGGTTTTGGTGGTAAGTATTGAATTGTGTTTAGGACCTTATGTAAATGATGTCATGTAAAATGCAGAGATGTAAATGATGTCATGTAAAATGCAGAGATCAGAGTGTGGTAGTTTCTGACAAAAAAAAAAAAAAAACCAGTGAATGAGTCACTTATTGTTAGCAAATATTTTTCCTGTTTAGCAGTGACGGGGAGGGGGTGTCGACGTTTGTGACAATTTTTTGGTGGGGGGATGGGTTTGAAGAAGGTATGACAGTGAATGTGACCAGGGGAGGGAGAGGCGAAAAAAGGTAGAATTTGCATGACATTTATGTACGACCCCTATGCTCTGAGCAATGAGGTTAGTGTTGGTCTCAGAGCCTGATGCTGATTTGTTACTTTTCAGATAGCTGTAAATTCATGCACGACAGATCTGATTACAAACATGGCTGGCAGTTGGAACGAGAGATGCAAGATCGCACCTATGGAAATGAAGGTAACTAAAGACTGGCGCTTATTATTGTTTGGGGTTGTCACTAAATGTCTAAATGTCAGCAAGATGTGAAAGCAGACTGAATAATACCATATAGTGCACAACACTACTTAAGATGTTGCGAGCGTAGGAGTGTGCGAGTAGTATAGATTTAATTCGTTTCGAGTGGAGCCGAGTTTGCAACAGAAGAGTTGAGTATCAAGCCAAGTGAATCCGGTAGGGATGTGCGATACTCGAAAAATTCGAGCCAAGTACGCAATGTATAGTTGAACTCGGCTCGTTGCTTGCATCCACACTCGGTAAATTCGAATCCGGTGAAAATGCGATAACTTTGCCAAGTTTTGGCCCATTTTAATGTTCAAATATACCAAATTCATCGTCTCGACGAAAGCTTTCCGGTGGTGCAAATTAAAAGCCACTAGCTCAAATTATTTTAAGGTATATCCTAAAAACTGGAACACTAGTTGTAGACATTGATCTGCACAGTCCGTTAAGTAGCGTCTTAGTTATTACACTAACAAATAAAAACGACACTTGCAAAATAAGTGTGTTAATTAAATACGCAAACTCAGCTCGATACTTGAGTCTTCTCTTGCAAACTTAGCCCGCACACCTCTAGTCGTCAGTAAACATACATAATTGGTTTGCAAGTTTTCCAGTTTTAAGGATAAAACTTACAAACACATGATTTACCATTCTCCAAATGGGTAAATGTGTTTTTATCCCTATAATATCTACACAATTAAATCTTTGCATTATTGTCTGCTTTAAGACAAAATTTCGTGATAGAGTTAAAAATTCTTGGCACCTCGAATACCCCGCAAGTCCTGAGTGGAGGCATCTTTATTGTCTGGGCGCATGATTAGTGGCAACAATGAGGAGGGTAGGCAAGATCAGTAATTTGGTAGGTATTCTAAGGATAAAAAGAGAGGCAGGCAGGCTGGTAAAGAAGCAGGGTTGGAAATAATCATGATTATTTTAAAATAATCGAATTAATCGGACTTTTTGATTAAAATCAGATTTTAATAGCATATAAGATTACAGCAATAATTATGACATAGTTAAAGTTGCTAGAATTTGCTTTATTTTTTACTTGGCAGTTGCCATGCCAAAATGTCAATGTCTATAGATCTCTTTAAGTATTAAAAGTTTAAAACATGATTACCATGTATAGCCCAAATTTCAATGTTAATATATGCACCGGAGTAACTATTATTACAGTGATAATACTTAGCAAAGTCGGTGTAGGTGTTGTGGCACACTGACACATTCCTTACACATGAGCCGATTGCTGCCTAGAAGTAATAAGTTGCAAAGTCCTTTAGCTTTTTTTCCTGGATTTAAGGTTTGCATGTTACCATTAATTTCGTACTTTGGTTGTTCCTAGTCGGTTGCATATTTTTGTATGGATTAGGCCAATAAAAGTATAACACATACATTCTTGACTGCAGAAGTTTCAAGAGCAGTGTACTTTATTTTGGGTTGTTGAAGTTCTTTTGTACTTGTATATCAACAGTTTTGTGTCAACCTGGTCCTTGATTATAATCAGGTGAATTTCAATTTTAATCAAGTGATTATAATCGTAACAACCCTGTAAAGAAGGGCAGGGTTTTTGAGAAAATGACTCCTTGGCCTAAAGAATTGGTCAAGAAAAACATCTACAGAAACCTCTTTAATTCTACACAACACACATTCTTTAATTCTACACATTTTTAGCAATAATTCGGAGGACAAGATGTCAACCCTAGAAAAGAGCTAGTCTTGTCATCAGCAGAAAAAAAAACTCAATAAGAGAATTGAATAAACATCAAATGACTTGTTGCAATGGCCAGTGTATTTTAATGTCTAGTAGACGTGAATATTTTTTAATCATTGTTCATGGCATGCGAAGGGTAAAAAAATTAATTTTTTTAATATGGAATGGTGTAATGGTGGAATAGTTTCATTTCAGGCACATATCTCCGATTTTGTTTTTATTACTTTTAAATTCATTGTGTTGTATGACATTACAGATCCAACTCGTTATGAAGTTAGTTCTTCTGATGAAGATAACTTGCCATTCAAATGTTTTATATGCCGAAATACTTTCAAAGATCCGGTAATGACAAAGTAAGTTAAAGTTAGCTTTTTATGAAACTACAGTCAAATTAATTTTCAATTTACGTTGTTGTACAGTATACGCAATTGTGGTATACTGTACTACGAAGATGATTCCCGTTCGCAAAGCAAGCGCTTCGACGTTTTCAATTTACGTGTTTAAAACCTCTATCAGTTCACTGTCCCATACCAAAACTAATATAGTATTGCTTCAAACAAAATATCTTTGTGCTTAAATTTTGCTACTAAATTCTCAAATAGTATAAAACATACTCTAATGAATGCGAAGTTTAAAATTAAATTATAATCAATAAAAATGTAGTAAGGCCATGCAAAGTTAATTGTTTGGTTTACAGCGCGTGCGTAAAGTCGCTCATTGTGCGCGGCCAAAATCAAAAAATCCGCGCCGAAAATGTAACTTTTTCAGCGGAATTCCC
The DNA here is from genome assembly GCA_023313725.1 of Lithobius niger. Taxonomy (NCBI): domain Eukaryota; kingdom Metazoa; phylum Arthropoda; class Chilopoda; order Lithobiomorpha; family Lithobiidae; genus Lithobius; species Lithobius niger. The sequence goes on from JAHWFP010188374.1 coordinate 13,865, forward strand.
CGGCAACCATTATATGGGTTTCCACGACTTTCCGCGTCAGTAGAATTAAGTTTCCACGACATTCCGTGCCCCCCACCCCTAAAAAAAAATAAATTGAGTATTTTTTTTTTAGCTTAGCCTACATTTACGCCTACTTCATACTTGTCATGGTATATAGACTTCCACAATTGGACTATATCAATAATTTTTGCAAGAATAAATATTTCGTTAGTGCCTCACTCCATGGGTGACGGAAAAAAAACCAACTCGCTCCATGACCGACGACAATTTTTTCTAACTCCCCGCTTAAAAGGTTAACCAAACCTATAAATTTGGTAAAAAAAAAAAAAAACGTGCGATTTGCGCGATTTGGGGGAAATAATTGATTTCCGCGAGAAATGTTCTTTTCTGCGATCGTCAGTGGAAACTTTAATGACCCCAAACATAGCAATAATCCCGTACTACTGAAAATAAACTTCGTCAGAAGCTAATTCAAGATCCGCGATTTTTGTCTAATCGTGGAATCGCGTATTATGAGCTACTCTACGCGTGCGGGTGCCTTAAATTATCGCGGGTCAACATTTTTTATCTATCTTGGTTCACCCGCTAAAAAAATCATATCTCCGTCAAATTTTTACTGATTTTGACATTCCAGTGCACCATTCTAACCGGCTCAAAACAAGCTTTTCAATGGTGCTAATTTCAAACCTCTAGCTTAAACCAGTAAGAAGTTACGTGACAAAAACTTAAAAAAAAAACACCGATTCCTAGATGAAAAATACAGGTAACTTATTTAGTACATTTTTTTAAGGTTTACTACCTACTCTTTCAGCTTGTTAGTTGAGCTAAGTACATGTCGAAGAAACGTAGTCAGTTAAATAAAATAAAAAGCCTGGTTGCGTGGTGCTTCAATTTGCAACCTAGCCCGTAAATCAAATAATTTTTGTTTGCGCGTGGCCTAAATCAAAATTTGGGCAGATTCTTCAGTAATGGTCAACTTAAGATTTTGGCAACAATTTCTTCTTCAGATTTTTGTTGTTATAAAGCCATTGAAATTATTGATTAGGCACTCAAAGCAGATTTTATTGAATGACCGTGCCAAATTGTGGCCAGCCAATCGCAAATCGGTGTTATGAACTGAGATGGCAAAGAATGCGATACGCTGCAGTGAGCGGATAAAACTGCTATTTTTCGTGTTATGTCTCTTGAATAGCTTTTATACAAAATGCATAAATTGCACACAAAACCTGCCTCGAAAACGGTTGACTAGTTGTGCAGAAGATTGCATATTCACGTACTCTTCAACATGGAAGTGTAGTAAGAAGGATTCAAACCTCCCAAGCGTATGTACTTGTAACAGGTTAACTCGGTTTTGAAAAATTTCAATGCATTTCAAACCTGGTCAACATTTAGTTTACTAGTGTAAGCTAATCTAACCAGTAACCTTTAGCATACCTGAGGATGAGCCAGGGTTATACAAGTTGTGGTCTGATGTATTGCAAAACTCAGCATTAGATTACTCTACTGGCGTGTCATTCGCACCCATAAATATAAATAAGATTTTTCTTTAATGTGCGACAAACTGCACATTTTCTTCACAATAGCCTTAAGATATTGCTGAAAGTAATTAATCCACACAGTATTCAGTCATATTAAAATGACCACTAGTCAGGAGACCATGTTTGTTTAAAATTTCAGGTTTTTAAGGCCTCGAAAAAAAAAAATGGTCGGTTCTCGAGCCCTGCCTGGTGAATTATTTTTTTTTAGCTAAATACAAAACGTTACCCCCAAAAAGTTACTTGAGAGAAATTTGTGAGAGGTGAGCTTTCTTGCACATTTACCCAGAAAGCATCAGGTTTAGTTATAGTTTGAAATAGTTTAGAACGTTGCTACCACAATCTGAACAGAAAGAACCAGTTTGAGAGATAGTAGGTTGCTTGCGGGGCAAGGTGGCCTGATGGTTAGCATGACCGTCTCCAGTGCCAGAGGTCCCGGGTTCGAATCCGGCCTCAGCCACCCCTGGCATTTTCGGGCAGAGAAGGGCCCTGTGATGTCTCGTGCTCATGTCGATTGTGGCATATAAAAGAACCTAGTATTTCCGATAGGATTTACCTAGCAAAATTGACCCTCTCTCCTTCTGCGCCATGGCTAACGCTGGGTGCGCGTCAAAAAGCTACAGCAGTAGGTTGCTTAGTTTCAAACAGAAATAAAAAATAAAAATAAAAACCTTGTTACCGGGTTCCTTTTTGAGCTTGTAAATATTGCCCGAGAACCAAAACTTTTTTTCCCATGGCCTAACATTTATTTTTTATTTTTTGTAATATAACTTAAGAATGTTTTTTTTTAAGAATTCATGTGAAGATGGCAAAAAAAATTATTTAACTGGTGTATTTAAACATACAAATCAGTCAATACGTAGCGTATGTATGAACTACATTTTGCTTTTTTTTTGTAATAAAAGTATTTAGAAAAAAATATGATTTATATGAGAGCCAGCCTGTGATAACCACTGCAGTTGTTTATCACACAGTTAAATGAACATGCATTATGTTGGCAATTAATTAAGCAGTGGCACATTATACGTTTATTGTAAGCCGTGTAAAATCATGACGTTTGTCAGTTGAGGTGGCAACTGGCAATTGACAGTACTTTTGACGTAAAGAAAAAAAAATGTTTGTCCTACTCTTTTTTTTTAAGGTGTAAACATTACTTTTGTGAGAAATGTGCACTAGAACACTACAAGAAATCAAAACGGTGTTACGTTTGTGGCACTCAGACGACAGGTGTCTTTAATCCGGCCAAAGGTATGATTACTTTTTTTTTTTTAAATACGTGAACTTTTAAATTGTTTTGTTAACATATTTTTTTTGTTTCATTGTGCAGAGATTATGAATAGACTGAAAAAAGGAGATGAAGCCGACGACAGTGACTAGTTCAATTACGTGGAGTGCTGGCCACGCAAGACTTTAGTAGCTCCATATACATGTATTACCGTTTTGCAATGAAATAAAATATTGCTGGATGTCAGAAGCCCAAGCATTAGCAGATCCAGGATAATATTTTCACGTCAAAATGTATTGGTTTAGTTTCATATCAAATATCGTGAGAAGACTCGTATGATTGGGGTACGAGTTAAATTTGTCCATCAGTGGAGGTTTAAATTGAAAGACCTGGCGTGGAATTGCTTTTAGGTTTTGTGTCAAAGTCTGTTGTATAGTAGGTTCTCTTTATAACGAACAACCTAGTATGTCAAAAAATGGTTCTTTATACAAAGAGTTCATCAGTCCGGTTTTGTGTTTGTTACAGGATGTTCCTTTACAGCTAAGGCCATGCAAAGTTAATTGTTTGGTTTACAGGCGCGTGCACGTGCTTTAAATTATTGCGGGTCAAAACCTTTTATTTGAAACTTGGTTCACCCGCTAAAAATAACATTTTCGCCAAATATTGACCGTTTTTGACATTCCAGTACACCATTTTAACCGCCTCGAAACGAGCTTTCCAATGGTGCCAATTTCAAACCTCTACCTCGTACCACTAAGAAGTTATTTGACAAAAACTAAAAAACTTTGAATATTAGATGACATAAATAACATATTAAACAATATTATATATTTTTTAGGCTGACTTCATATTCTTTCAGCTTTGAGCTAGGTACATGTCAAAGAAATGTGGTTAGTTAAATAAAATAGAAAATAAAATAAAATGCCTGGTTGCCTGGTGCTTCAATTTGCAACCTCGCCCGTAAACCAAACAATTTTTTTTGTTTGGCCTAAGTGAAAATGATCACGGTACAAGTTCCTTATACAGAGGGTAACAACGGGACAAATAAAAGAGAACTACAGGGCGTCCTCAAAACTTCATCATGACGAGCACTACAAAAGTATCTAAAGTATACTATTCTGCTGACAATTTCCGAGGCCATGTCACTCAAAGACAAACACCAGCAGTGTCGTATCTTGGAGAGTGAGGTAATTAAGAACGGAGATCTGCACTCTCAGCAGTGTGAACGATACGTTCAGTTTTTAATTGCTGCAGTGAAGCCCTTATATTTACCTTGTGGCTTGGCAAGTAGGAGCTGCCGTTGATTTTTCCACCGTGCATGGAATTTTGTGTGTATCCATACACCATAGATGATTGGCAGGGAGAGTTGCTTTATTTTTATTTTTTTTAACTGTACCATTGTACTTTGAATGAATGCTCGGAAAGACTTCAGTAGAAATCACTCAAATTCAAAGGAAACAAAATACAAGTCTTATTATGCAAATACAACGTAAATAAGTACGATGTAAACAAGTCCTATTATCCGGCAGATCTTCAAAAATGCCATCTACAAAATCACGTAGTCCTGGAATGCTTGGTTGCGGGCAAAATGTGAATACACATGTGTCGCACTGTTGCCTCCAGTATTTACTTGTTAGTGGCCATTGCTTTCCTTGACACACCATCAGCTTGAGAGTTGCTTCCCAAATTCTTTAATATTATCGCCGGATTCAGGACCCCTCAAATCCAGTGATAATACACGTAGTCAGTAAAGAACCTCGTCTCTTTGCCTTTCTCTGCCTTTGTTCGCTGCAAGTTTGTCTCGTGCTATAATCGTCATCCGTGTCTCTGCACGGCTCAGTTACACATCAAGCATTACCGCTGTGTGCTCACCGTTCACCTGGCTTCTCGTCCACTCGTCTGTCGGCTTCCTGCGTCACAGCAGAGATCACAACCAACACGCTGAACCCTTCGTCTCCCGTAGCTCCAGACGTTACGATCGTATGACATCCGTCCTTCGTTTTTGGACCCAGGCCCGCTGGTGTTGTCGACCCGTCACTCTTGCCTTCTGCTCTACCACGACGCAGAAGCTGACGAAAACAAGCAAGGCCATCACACAGCCACCTTTCTGCTATGGCCGCCCTGAATCCCCCTTCTCTTCCCACCATGGAAGATTTCATGGAAACTCAAAAGAATGAAAGAAAAGAACAGAAACAAGAATCAAGTACAAGACCCCAATGCAGTCTTGGCATGTCATCACAGCCGTCTAAGAGAACCAACTTCTGGCTGAAAAGTTTCCCAAAAGATATCCAATAGCAAGCGGTGGATGACGATCAAATGCGGCAGCTGATGACGGTAGAGACAGGCCAAAAGACGCGGTGGCAGACGACTTTGAACGAGTGCATGCTTTAATGCCAGTGGCCGAAAGACGGTGTCGGCGTCAGAAGTCACTTGAGCCGAACCGGTGGCGGAGGTGGAATGAACCGAAAGGGGGATCCCAGTTGCACCTTGGTAGTCCTCCTAGGATTCATCGAAATGGGTATGACGTGAGTCATCTGCCTGGCTGTGATGGTATGTCTAATGTCTGGAGGAAAGATTGGAGCAGAGTAGTGCTGTATACTACCGAGAGTAAGAAATGCGACCTGTCCCATATTGCATTTGAAATTTAGAAGCTTTGTTAACAGTTAGCCAATGGTAACAAGCCCCTGTCTAAGTCCATTTTAATAATCAGGGGAATGTGGCCACATAAACAAACATTCTGGATCCACAGCCTGTCACGATACCTGACGCAGCTCCAGCTCCAGCCCCAGCAACATGGTCAAGCCAAGATGCTGTGCGCAAAATATTGTTAACGTATGTGTGTAATTTGCTTGATTCCATCAGATTCCTTGGATCATAAACTGTAGGGTTAGACACTGAACTCCTCTTCCTACATTTAATAGTGTTCGAGATATATCCATTTTAAGCTCCCGGCAGCCATCTTGGAAATTACCCGTTTACGGTGGTTCTATTGAAAGTCAGTGTTCCGATTAAACTCTACTTTTATTATTTTCCATAGCAGATGGGGCCAGAATCTGTTGAAAAACCGTTTCTATTAATTTTTTGAGGTGTCTTTATTTGGTAACAAGTTGCCCAACTTTGCTGAAAAATGATAAGAAAAATGATAAGATTGACGACCACCTCCTGTTGGGACATTAGTTACCAGTAATTTCAGCTCTTAATGAACTAACAAGTTGGTGATCCTAGTTTTTGAGATTCCCTGAAAAGATCTTGTATGCAATACATTTTTAGAGCCAAATTTATTGGTATAAACCAGTGCCCCCAACAGAAGTGGTCATCCGTCCTACTTTCCGCAACTTCCCTCCTGCAAGGGCCTCAGCACAAAATTCAAAAAATTATGAACAATAGTAGGAACCACTGCTAGGAAAAAACAGGAACTTCAAGCTTTTGTTTGTTGTCTTCGTTAGGCAAACTGAAATGGTTTCTATAACTAGATAGTGTTAAAATAATTATTTTATACCGTAAATTGTGGAGTAAAGTGTAAACACTAAGGCTGTACCGAACGAGAATTTTTCAGCCGAACCGAACCAAACCGCACAAACCTTAAATAAGCCGAACACCGAACACTTCCGAACCGAACACTATCTTAAACTAAAATTTGAAATAACTCAGTCCACAAAGATTCATCAAAGCACAAGTTTCTTAACAAATGTAGGTATTTTCACATGGACTTAGATGTCCATTGATGTTGTAAGTCTGTTTAAACATATAAAAATCTCCACTATTTTTACATTTCCCCTTATAACTTCTGAACCGTCAGAGCTAGGAACTTGTGGTTTGGACCAACAGAAAGCTGGCGAAAAAACCTTCAAAATGGTGTATTCAAACATCAAAATCCGTCGATTAGAAGTGAAAATATGTTCGGTTTGGTATTTTGCGTTGGAAAGACCGAACCGAACACCCTCTGTTCGGCCATGTTCGGTTCGGTACAGCCTTAGTAAGCACCCATGAGCTTATGCAGTTAATTTGGCAAAAATAGGGGGTGGACTTTAAATAAAGCATTAGCAATTTTCTAAGCTTTTGAACGATCTCTGAAAGACCAATTTTTATATCCTTTTAATTGCTGTGAAGAAGGGAGGAGGCTTAGGTGAGAGACGTGTCCACATTACTACAGGGAGGGAGAAGATGTCAGTAAACATAGCAAGCAGTACTATCTTTATTCATATCATATAACTTTTAGGTAATTTTTCGTAGAAAAACGACATTTTGAGGGGTGGGCTTTAACTCCACTATTTCATAAGGCTGTGCAGATGCAGATACCATATCGGTAAATCTGCAGATATTCAATGTATTGGAATCGGTATTTCTTAGAGATTCCTTTGCAGATACTACACTTCACCCTTGATGATGTAGAGTTTCAAGTTTCATGCCTGCTGTCTGCCACAGTTCTGGAAATTGAAGTGCATCACAAAGTTTCATCCTGAATAAAATCATTATCTGAATCGAGAAATTTGTGTTCCCTGCCTTCAGACGGTCACGATTCCAAAAATAACAGTGCAACACGAAGTCTCGTCTTGAATTAAATCAGTATCGGTTTAACAGATATGCGGTATCTGTATCGGATCGGTAGAAGTGGTATCGGTACAGCCTTACAGTATTTCATGATTTTGACTTTACAGCATTTTAGGGGGAGGGCTTTTAATACTCGATTTACGATATTGGCTTTCTGCATCACAAGTTTACATCTTTAGTAATCTATATGTTCATAGCTATAGCCCTACTGCGTAATCTTAATTATTTTTTTGGAATGCAATACAAATTTAAATTTACCACCAGCAAACTACCGATTATCCGACCAAGACTTGGGCCATACTTCGAAAAATTGGGGTTTCACTATACTACAAACAAACCATTTTGAATTAATCCTCTTAAATATAAAACTGCTTTGCCATACTCCATAAAATGTATTTCGGCTTTTAGCATCACTAACTTCGATCACTAATAGTTAAGGCTGTACCGAACGAGAATTTTTTCAGCCGAACCGAACCAAACCGAACCGAACAAACGTTAAACAAGCCGAACACTTCCGAACCGAACAAAAATGTACCAAACCAATCTATCTTAAACTAAAATGTAAAAGAGCTTAGTTCACAAAAATCCATCAAAGCACAAGTTTCTTAACAAATGTAGGTATTTTCACATGGACTTGTAAGTCCATAGATGTTGAAACTCTGTTTAAACGTAAAAAAATCTTCACTACTTTGACATTTTCCCTTACAACTCCTGAACCGTTAGCTAGGAACTTGTGGTTTGGACCAACAGAAAGATGGCGAAAAAACCTTCAAAATGGTGTATTCAAACATCAAAACCCGTCAATTAGAAGTGAAAATATGTTCGGTTTGGTATTTTGCGTTTGAAAGACCGAACCGAACACCCTCTGTTCGGCCATGTTCGGTTCGGTACAGCCTTACTAATAGTAGCTCCTTTTTTAGGTTCCATGCAATTCATTCAGTTTACGTAAGTATCTGTTTTAAGTCCTTACAGATAAAAGCCCTTTTATTTAAGCTTATTCTGTTTAAGTAATATTTGTGGTAGTAATGAAAATCACTCAACTGGTTTCCGACATGCGTTAAGTTAATGATAGTCTACAATGAACCTTAATGTGTGCTACGGTTAACTAGGCCTATTATTTTTAATTACGCCAAGCTAGCATTAACTACTTAATGATACAAACTTCAAAGACAAACGAGTTCAGCTTTCACACATCGAACTACTTGACTAAGGAAATAATGGCTTTAACATAAATGAGCAAATTAAAAGTTAACCTGAAAATTACAACAGGTGCCTGATAAGAGCACATGGAAGAGCTGTTTTTTGTTTCTGTCGTGCGAACGGGCGGTGATGAGAAATCCAGCTACTGGTGCCACCATACGAAAGTCGAGTTTTCAAGAAATCAAGAGAGCAACGGGACCAATTGGTATAATGAAAACTAGGCTGAAAACAATTAAATTAAACAACACTCCCCAAAAAAAGTAGGAATGCTGCGACGACTCCTCTAATTTTGGCAAAATTGCGTAATTTGCTTATCTGTATGGAAGAAAGCCAGACAAACATTTTCTGCTTATATTGGTAGGCCGTAAGCAGGTCCTGAACATGTACCTAGACTCATAACTGGTGCTAAACAGCACTGCAAATATGTTACCCAAATCAATAAAGTGCTCGTGTAAGGGAAGTAGCACATCTGAACAATCCCTATTAGTCCTACGTGTAAGCAGCAAATTTTTCAAGAAAACTGCACTTTGTGAGGATAACACAATCTCCCGTGTACTTCATGTCCACACCCATGACAAACGTTTAGGAAGGGGCTTTTTAAAATGGCCGCTATACGATACAAAAATGTATGGAAATTTGGTGTCAATTGCTAGGTTTTAACGTCTGCTGAATTAAAAAAAATGCCAGGTCTTCACACAAGCTATCAAAGATGGCGGCCAAAATGGTGGCAAAATTCAAGTAGTTTTCATAGTTTTAAAATATACGTACGAGTAGGGAAGATTTGAATTAGTGATAAAAAAAAGGCGAGTTCGTTCGAAATTACTAGTAAATAAAAAACACCAGCTCAAATCCGCAGTGTATTGTGTTTGTAATTGGGGGTTAAGCTGCGCCCAATTCTCTATGCTATAGCACTGTACTTTTTTCAATTCACCACGACTTACATCTTAAAAGTTATGCGGTACCAGTTTTAATTAAAATAAATGGATATATTTATCCTTAGATATTAGGTAGATATGTATATTTTTCAACATGGATAATTGAAACCATTTGACAGTTGAATTTGAATTTCACAGTAGTTCTATTAACAATGTTTTAGTGATTTATTGTAATTAGGAGCTATGCTACTGCAGTTTATCTACGTTGTAGTGATGCACATTTTGAGTCTAATTACCACAAGTTACGTCTGTAAAGTGCTGCAGTAGCCGTTCTTACTAAGGCTTAACCGAAAGGAGGAGATGTACGCTTTCCAACAAGGGTAATTAAAACGATCTATTGTAATTAGGGGCTAAGCTACGGCAGTTTAAGTATGGTGCAGCACTGTGCTTTTTGCGTCTATTTATCACAAGTCATTTTCAAA
>JAHWFP010188375.1:0-20201 GCA_023313725.1 Lithobius niger
GGGGTTGATGCGGGTTAGAGGGGGAAAGGCGTTGTACTGAGGTCACCTATTCTTCGTATGTGTTCACATGGTTATAATGGGGTCATTTCTGACCCCTCCAAACACTTCCCCCTTCAATGCACGTGCCTAAAGGGAGGGGTTTTCACACTTGGACGATGAAATTTCACGAGCTTTTCCACCACAATTTCGGTTTTGATGGTAGTTTTGCGATGGGGTGGCTGGCCAGCGAGGGAGTACATTTCGATCCCTTCGGAACTATTTCCCCCATCACCCCACAAGCACACCCTTCTTATCCACCTCCGTAAGAAGCACTGTGACTAACCAAAGCTAAACTGCCCTGTTCTTATAAGACTATGTACTGTTAAAAATGGCACCAAGCCCCAAGAAGCCAAAATATTTCCAAGGCTAGAAATTTTCGGGGAGGAGGGGGCAAACTAGCAGTTTTACTCCCCCCCCCCCCCCCCCCCCCACCCCCCCAACCCGAAAACGATAACAACATTAATGTTTTAAAACGAAATTGAACTCCTTCTAGTCTTTCTTGCTGGCGGGGGGGTGGCAAGTCCACCTCGGATATCCAGCAGCGTCAGTGTTCTAAAAGTGCGCTCCTGAAAACAATCAAGTACATTCAAACAATGCCACTCACCCAACTACCGGCTACTGTCTCTTGTCACAAATACTCGTAAAGAAACGTTGGCTTTTGAATTTCTGTACCGGAATGAGCTTTTCCGTTTTGTGACAGCAGGTGTTCCGTACGAGGGCATGGATGACATTGTTTGAACGTGATGTTTTAATTTTATTGATTATTAATATTTACGTTTACAATTTATTTATGGAAATTGTATTTACTTGTTTGGGTTAGCTCGCGGCTTTACTGCTTGGTTGCATTGGTTTGGCTTATACTTGAATGAGTGTTTCCCTTCTGTGGCAAGAGAGGGCAGCAGGAGTTGTGTAAGAAGAGGACATGAATGGTATTGTTTGAACGTACAACGGATTGTCTGCAAGAGCATACCTTGACAACGCTTATGCTGGCCTTGTAGTGTCGCTAATTAGGAGAGGAGCCACAAGTCGTGGTCTTTTTAAAAACGACACTAATACCGATTTCGCATTGGTAAATTCAAGTGGCCCTGGCCGTGCCAAGGAGAGCTGCGCACCGTTTTATTAACCAATGCGAAATCGGGCCGACCTAGGCCGGGCCGGTATTTCGAGAGCCGGCCCAGTTCACACCAATGGTGTGAGCCTGGCCGGGCCAGGCACGGCCAAGACCGCTTTAGTAACTTATACCGATTTCACATTGGTAAATTCAAGCGGCCAGGCCGGACTGGTGCGGGCCGGCCAGTGCCAATCGGGACCCGTGCTGATCCGGCTGGCCCGCTTTCGTGTTGGTTAATTCCACGGCTCGCTGATCACGGTTTACAGCACTGCCACGTGTCGGTTTGTGGCAGTTGACACTTTCCACTTTCAGCCGCTACACTGCAGCACCATTCATGAACCATTTTGATTTAAGCGGCGCCGGCCGGCTCCGTCCTAATTTGATTTCGCGTTAGTTAATAAAGCAGTCTTGGCCGTGCCTGGCCCGGCCACGCTCACACCATTGGTAAATTCAAGCGGCAAGGCCGGCCCGATTTCGCATTGGTTAATAAAACGGTGCCCAGCCAGGGCCACTTGAATTTACCAATGCGAAATCGGTATAACGCGAAATCAAATTAGGACGGAGCCGGCCGGCGCCGCCCAAATCAGAATGGTTTATGAATGGTGCTGCAGTGTAGCAGCAGAAAGTGGAAAGTGTCAACAGCCACAAACCGACATGTGGCGGTGTTGAAATCGTGATCAGCGAGCCGTGGACTTAACCAACGCGAAAGCGGGCCGGCCGGACCACCACATGGCCCCGATTGGCACTGACCGGCCCGGCCCAGTCCGGCCTGGCCTGGCCGCTTGAATTTACCAATGCGAAATCGGTATAACTAAACGGTGAACACACATGTCACGTCTAGTCACGCACCCGCGCATGTGCCGAGGTGCTTAAGGTTTCGCCGCCGAGTGGGACTCAACTCGATGCCGAAAACGACGGTGCTGCGGCACAGGGTGGCCTGTGTATGGGTGTAACCTTTAGCTCCCAAACCAAAACAAGAATCTTAAAACGTTAACATCCACGACTTGCATTGCATTGTAATACCTGACATGGAAAGTGAGTCCAAACGGCGAACATCAACCGGGTTTGGTGCGTTTATCCTGCAATAGGAAGCAAGGAGAAAGATTTGAAGCCTTAACCAAACAAATATGTTGAGGCCTTCGTTTCTGACCTGCCTACATTACATCTGAGGGCCTGTCCGGAATTTGCCACCATTACAGGCCCGCCCAGACTCAACCCTTCATTTCTGATCTACCATCATTACCTCTGGAGGCCTGTCCGGGATTTGCCACCATTACAGGCCCCAAGATGTAATGGTGGCAGATCAGAAATGAAGGACTCAACCCACCGTTACTCTGCCACCATTACTCTGAGGTCCTGTCCGGGATTTGAATCTGGGCAAAAGGCCTTTGTAGTTGAAAATGTTTTCCATCTTGTAGGCTTGGTGCAAAGTTTTATTTTGTTTTTAAAGTGCTGAATTGCTAAAATTATTTACTGCTAAATCAGTAAAGACAAGTTCACTTAGAATAGCTAAGTTGGGCAACCTTTAATGCGAACTTATATTAATACAGAGAGCGTGACCGGGACTCAAACCAAAGAATTCACAACAAAGCCACCCCTGTCGAATGAGCCATCTTGCGAACTGGACTTGGAAGGGATGGCTCAGACAGGGATGCTGCTGGGAGTACCAGCTTTTTTCACATTTTTTCACATTTTTCGCATACCCTCTTTTCATTTTTTTTCACGTTTATCACTTACCTATTTTTCATTTTTTCACATACCTACTTTTCATTATTGTATCACTATTTCTTCGTTTTCATATATCATAACAGCTTCACAATTCTTTAATAAAAATGTTTCTTTTTCCAGTAATTATTGTAATTTCACTCGAGAGAGCGAATGCGACTTTTAAGCGCGACCCAACCATAAATCCATCAATTTATGTATTTTTGTGTGTTGTAACCACAGACATGTCTGCGTAATTCCAGAACAGAATTGGGGGAAGATTATTTGATTGTTTTTACTTCGTTTGTGCGTTTTGCACCAACACTCGTGTTTTTCACATTTTTCACATTTTTTCACACCGGCAGCATCCCTGCTCAGATGACAGGGTTACCTGTTCAGGAATCAGGAGTTCCCTGGTTCCATCCGGATCATGCTATCCCGGTGAAGTATGGGGCAATAATAAATACTTAGGATTAGGAATCACAGATATTTTTGTGTGTGATTTTAGCTGTTATGTTATTTATTCCTTTATATTACTACACACTGTGCGGAATAGAAATACAATTTTTTCTTTCTTTTCAGATAGTAATCCCTCTGTACGCTAGGTCACTGGTTTTTGTAGAATTAGAGTATTTGTACAATTATTTTTGTTAGAAGTGTGTTGCCCAAGCAAACAAGGCTGATACTTATCAATCGGAGTTTTGTGTCCGTTTGCGAAACGACAGCGGTCGCAGTATTTTAAATTACGACAAGGAAAGTTAAATTCAAGGACTTTCAAGAACATAAGTTAACAATTTCAATGAATCAAAGGTCGTGGGTTCGATTCCCCGCTCAGGCAGTCTGACGTATACGTCCAAAAGGCTACGTAAATAAGTTTGCATCTGTATAGAGCAGTGACGTTTGCCGCCATATTGGCACTAGTATGGGTTTTGGAGGGCATAACTACAAGGTGCACTACATAAAAATGGAGGGAAAAACAGCGGAAGAGCGGATTTCTTAGGCTTAAAATAACGTTGTTTTCTCCAACAACAAAAATCGCGCGTTTTAGGTCTAAGAAATCACTCTTCACAGCATCGGCTTCAGTATGACGCCCTTCTGTTTCTTTCTGCAGTGCCCCTTGCAGCTAACCCATTAAGGCCCAAGCATAGAGTTATATACAATAATACTACGTCGTGTCACTGCTCTATAGGAATTTCAATGTTCTGCACGTTTTGTGTTATTAAACAAAAGGTTACGAACAGTTCGAGACACAAGAGGAGGGGTTAAAAAGAGTGAGTGGGTGGGGGAAGAAGTCGTCTGTAGCATGGAGGTCATTAGTAGCGTTCGTCTGGTTCTCCCGATCAATGGGGATTTCATGGAGCAAGGGGGATGGGGGGGGGGGATAAAAGTAACTTTCCAGAACAAGGATAGACAAACAACAGAAAATGACTACCACCAAAAGAAGATGGATACTGCCACAGTTAGTTCATCGTGTATAAGGGAACATGTACGGCATAGATTCATGTGTAATGCAAAGCCGACAATGTTCCACCTAGGACGATTGACCGGACAATTTACCGGAGTTTACCGGACAAGCAGATACACGATTTAAGGCGCAGCCAAATGTGATACGTGGCAGCCGCCATTATGATTATCATGGAGAGTAAAATGTTGGAGAAACTCAAGTCCGACGAGTAGGGTAAAACTCGCATAGCTAACTGTGATACTGTTAGCTAAATTTATCCTAGCACAGGCAAAAGTTTGAACTTCTTTTCCAATAGCTCTTCGATTTTATAAATTGATGTTTGCATCGTTTTTTAAGATGTACGGCATTTTCACTTTTCTGGCAATCTACCCAATACACGCATTGCCTACGTCGCACAACACAGGACTGATTACGACAGAAATGATGAATTTTGGGACGCGTATCTCACGAATCTCATTCAAGCGTGAGCAGAGGCGAGAACGCGGAGTGCAACAGGCGCCGCCATTATTTCTTCTATTTTTAAAATTGTTGTTTTAATCTGAATTTGCTCTCATGCTCTTTACAGGGGATTACAATAATTTTGGAAATAAAATAAAATAAATAAATACATTGTAGGAATGGCCCTCTCTCGAATCTAATCTCATTCAGACGAGAACCGGAAGTTGGCAGGTACCATGTTGGCGCTACTGACGTCGGCCAAGCGCCGGAAGGAATGCTGTTTGCGAAGGTTTGGAATGCATCGTTTCATAGTTTCTAGGCACTGGCATAAAAGGTCTATACTACCTCCTATTCTATCTCACGGTCTGGTTTGCAACCATAAGAGGAGAATTATGGTCATGGGCAAACTCCCCCCCCCCCTTTAAAATTTCTCCACATTACTTAATTTGTGTTTATTTGTAAAATAATTTTGAATCATTACCGTTTGATGTCTCAATTTGGTAATTGTTAGAATCTGAATCTTTTTCTAAAATTCCAATGTAGCGCGGGTAAACAAATAGTCCACGTAAGATGATTGCTTCTTTTATTTTCAAATAATGCTTTTACAGTTTTGTTTTGTAAAAGTTTCTAATCTGTTAATAATAATATAATCTAAATATGCACGCAAACCTACTTACGTTGCCTTTTGGACTGCCTGAGCGGGAATTTACCTCACGACATTTGAAACCAAAGGCCGAGGTCCTACCGCTTCGCCACACTGACACGACCAAAAGGAAACGTCCATAGGCAGTATTTTACACGCGCACATACACGTATAAACATACACGTTCCGATCACCACTGGAGGGAAACTTGGTTTTTAGCCATTTGTTTCAAAGGGGCTGGTTCAATTCCCCGCTAAGGCAGTCTGACAATTAAGCCCAAAAGGCAACGTAAATAGGTGTGCACCCGTATTTATTTAACATTTCTCGAGCCCATTTGGCTCTCCGTCCTGTTTAACCCTATGAAACATCAAAAAAAAAACTCGCAGTTCAACGGAACGGTGGGTCCAACTGGACCCGCTGGATTTTTGTGTGTTCTCTATGACTACAAACCTACAGAAACGCTGTATGTGAATGAAAAACTCATGTGTATAATTCTAACGTCTATTTATATATATATAAAAAAAAGAAACGAGGTTTAAGCATATGCGTGATGTTTCAAGTACATTTACAATTTCTGTCTATTGACAACTACAAAAACACATAAAAGCATAACTACTTTTTCATGCAGCTCATACAAACGAGCTTCACTTTCTTTTCACAGTGGTCAGGACACACATACACACTGCATATTTGGCATTGTTGTCTTGTCTTACGGTCTTTGCTAGAGGGACAATGGAAACAATGTTTACGTCCAGTTACTGTTGGTTCCGGGTGCTTCACGTCGGGCAACAATCCAATAAGCTTCATGCTATTTGTGATCCCAGTTTGCAACCCGCTTACATTTTCACTTCTTCCGTTTAACTGTGGCCTAATAAGTTCTAACCCTAAGCTTGCTAGGAACAATCTACGCTTGTGGTTTATGCCTTTTTTCCACTCAGGGTTGACGCTAAGAAAGACAGCCAGGCTGTTTATTGCCGCCAGGTCAAGCAAGTCAAAAAACACAATCATAGGCCATCTTCGTGTTTTTCGTATAGTCGTGTACTGCTGGCACAGTTGGTCTACTGTGTCCACGCCTGCTTTCGTACTGTTGTATGTGGCGATAATAGCTGGTTTTTGTTTGTTGTCGGTTAATTCACTGTCATGATGCATAGTAGAAAGCAGGACCACGGCTTTGTTTTTACGTGGGACGTATGATACTAGTGTCAACATGGTGTCAAACCCAAACACGCTCGATTCTACAGGGCGGTCTTTGTTCTTCAAAAATTCTTTTGGAATATCTCTCTTGTTTTGTCGTACTGTTCCTACCAATGTTGTACGTTTTGTCAACAAGAACTCTGCTAAGTCGCATGTAGTAAAGAAGTTGTCCATTGTTATGTTCCTGCCGGAGTTCTGATATGGCTCACTCAACTGTTTTACGACTGTTTCGCCAAGGCCAACTGCTTTAGCATCATTCTCGCGTTTTCCTAGGTATGGTTGAGCATTCAAAGTGTAACTAGTTTCAGAATCCACACAAAGCCATATCTTTAGACCATATTTAGCTGGTTTGCTAGGCATATACTGTCTGAATGGACAGCGGCCACGAAATGGAATTAGTTGTTCGTCAATTGTGAGAAATGCTGATGGTCTGTACTGTTCTTGTGAATTTGACACAAATTGTTGAAAAATATCTCTAATCGGTGCAAATTTGTCATTCGCACGTCTATCCACTCTTGTACTTTTGTCGTCAAATCTGATACACCTCAAAATTTCTTCAAACCTTGTAATTCCCATTGTAGCTCTGAAAATAGGGGGGCCTAATTCATGAGACGACCACAGTTGCCTAATACTGTTCTGTCCACTTTTCT
Source organism: Lithobius niger (assembly GCA_023313725.1). Lineage (NCBI taxonomy): Eukaryota > Metazoa > Arthropoda > Chilopoda > Lithobiomorpha > Lithobiidae > Lithobius > Lithobius niger. Next base: position 7,245 of record JAHWFP010188375.1, read on the forward strand.
GAACTCCAGCCAATAAAAGTAAACCAAAGACAGCTTCTAGTTCGACAAGTGTAACGAATTTCCAGTGTGATTTACGTACTCCTTTTTCTATTTTTGCACGCTTATATTCTGCATTTGTGTACTTCAGAATATCAGCAAACATGGTAGGAGTGAAAAAACACTTGAATGCTTCAGCTGGTGTCTTGGCATTAGCTGCATTTCCAGTCACCTTTGGGGATTGTGTCACAACATTGCCAGCTCTTGTGCGGCTGGGTGGTAATGATTTTTTTGCCCATTTTCTTCCCGACTTTGCCTTATAATAACAACACAGTTGAGACAGTGGCACATCATCATCACTTGAGTCATCTATACCGGGTGTTGGCTGCTCATGAGCAAATTCAGTCTCATCACTTGAACTGCTAGTATCATCATTATTACCTTGGTCAGAGTCCACTTCACTTATATCACTGAACTCTGACACATTTGATGCAGTTTCTGCATTTGATGAATCAGAATCAGACTCATTCTCTTGTAAAATACTCAACATATTTTTCTTACATGCCACAGCAGCTATTCGAGTACCTGCCATCTTCACAGGAAGTGAGTGCTACCCTCAAGTGAGAAACTGAAACTTGAGAAACTAAAACTGAAACTTAAGCTGTAACTTTTATGTTAATACAACAGAATGTTGCCCTCTAGTGAGAAAACCATGAATTCAAGTTGATTGTGGCTCCATCTGTGAGCATTAAGCTGAAACTTTTATTTCAATACCATAGAAAGCCCAAGTTTCATAACTTGCAGAGGCTGGGTCCAGCTGGACCCACGACAAGGGGTTTTACTCTTTTTTAGTGGGGGTTTTAATTGTAACCTACATCCAAATTTTGTGTGTCATCTTGTTCAATGACCACAGCACAGGGATTAACAAAATTCCAGGCTAAAAAAAAAGAAAAACTAATGAAATATTGAGATTTATGTCACAATGTGGGTCCAACCGGACCCACCCTTATGCATCACAGGGTTAATAATATAATCGGATGCAAATCCAAATGGTTTCCAAATCATAATAATAATACAGACATAAAAGTTAAAGCATATTTTATTGCTTTATTCAACATTTTTTAAACTTAAAATTTGTGATTTCTTTCTAATCATAATAATCATTATTTATTTCACAAAATGTACCTCGAAGTCCATGGTTGGTTGTTTTGTTACCCATAATCAAATAAATTAATACCAATTTCAAACTACCGTACAATCTTTTAAATATTTCACGTTTTTTTCCCTTAACAATCATTGCAACAAACCCAAACCTACAAGACACCGACTAGACGTCTTCCCTGTCAAACACTACCCCAAGTACACACAGAATACGCACCAGAAACGACACACACAAAACCCAAACACACACGCACGCACAATCCAGCCCCAAAAAAAACGCCGACACGCTTCCAATTCAAAACACACCCTCCCTCCGTCCCAACAACCTCAACCCCCTGCAACGTCAGCCATGATGGATAAGCCCAGTCTGTTACCATGACAACCCCTCCCAGCATCCACCGTCTCTTCCTGGAGGGGTGATATTTCCCCCTCTTCTCTTTTCCCCCTGCATCCATCCCCCCACTTTACTCCCACTCCCCCCTTTTACAGCAAGCCTTATACTAAGCCCCAGCCTGGCAATGCAACACCTCTGATCAATATTACAATCAACCACATTAAACAATAATTAGTCCCTGGGGAGAGAGTCATGCCGTCGGTGGCGCGGCCAAGAGGCCAAGAGGCAATGGTCGAGTCACATTCAAAACCATCGCATTGCCTGCAATTGGACCGATCAAAGAAACTGAAACCACCACAGCCAAATTCTCACCGAGTTCCTTTTAAAGCCAGAGGATCGGCAGAATTTTAATTGCGTTATTTTCAACGCATTCCATTTTTTTCCCTTTTTTTTCCCGTGAAGCAAAAACACAGCATGACTTAGTTGTAATGCAAAACCTAATTCGCTTCCAACTTACGCATTATTGTGTCCGATATAGGCTAATGTATTTTCTTAATTCTGTCTTGTTCAATTATTTAGATAAACTACGATTTATTTTTTATTTTAATACCAAAATAGTTTTTCAGTGGCAGACTTCAGGTTTCAGAGTCGGACGTCATTTATTTTCCCCGATTTTACTGAGAAGTGTTTTTGATGTCTTAAAGGCGTCTGTTCAGTGTTCACCATAGCGCTTCGATAGCGTTGTCCCTATTCTAAACACAGCATCCACGTTCCGGATTCCCCGTCATGCAATAGGCTGATGCGGGTCACGTGATCAAAATCGCGGCGCTGCTGCGAATAGTGTTGTTCCATTTTTAATTAACCGCAATTTTCTTTACATTGCTTGAATAATTAACCGCAATTTTCTTTACATTGCTTGAAGATTCGACGGGGCTGCATTCAGGAGTTGAAAACGTGCCTTTAAGCGTCATTGTGCAGGCTATATTGTATTTTACTCATTTTCAAAATATGCGTTTGGTTAGGGTTCTGTATCACTTTTCTTAATTATGTCTTGTTCATTTATTTCGGTAAATACGACTTTTTTTAATTTTAATTCCAGGCAGATGTGGCTTTTCAGTGGCGTTGGTCATGTTACAGTGTTGGGCCCCACTCCCCCCCCCCCAATTTTTACTGAGAAATGTTTGTGTGTCTTAAATTCGAATCTTCCGCAAATATTGCTTGCAGACATTGAAGGGAGAATGAAGTCCGATTGTACATTAAAATTAGACGATTTCAATTGAAGGAAAATTGTATTTATTTCCTAAAAAATTAAAAAGGTTCGGATAATTTTCTAAGAAGACCCCACCCCAACAGAAGAAATCTAAGCCTAAACTTCATAGAAGCACCGACCGCCAATAGGTAACGTAGTACACAATCACTCGTCGACTTATTTCGACTAATACCGTGGATCAGAAAGTTAACTAGATGAGTATCTATCATCGTCCAGTGCTACGCGGGGCCTTTGCGGTAGTTGCGGCTACTAATACCTCTGATAATGCTTTTGCCGTCAAAGCAGCGCAGAGGCAAAAGCATCATCAGCGGTATTAGTAACCCGCACCTACCGCTAGGGCCACGTGTAGAACTGGAAGAACCAACGTGGTATATCTAGTTAACTACGTACAACCACGCGACCATTTCACGACCACGACCATTTCACCTCTAATAAAATTAAGGCCTGCTGAGTTAAACCTACAGTCGCATCTTGCTGTAAACGATTGAGCTACCTCAAGTGGCTTACACGATGACGTCGTGATAAGCATGGCAGTTTTACATATGTAACATTGCTGGAGGCGAGTAGTTGATACACCTGAACAGTTGGTAGACCTAAACGCAGTGCATGCATGAGACATATTAAAGGGATATACTTCCCAGCGCCATTTTTCTCTATCCACCACATCAAGTACGGCCCCAAAGTTCTATTTCCTTACCGTTAGTCAATCCCTTGGTAAAAATCCGTTTTAAAATGTGGCGACTAGGAGATTTTCTGTTGAATAACTGTTAACTTTATTTACTGCGTCCCGCAGTATATGATGCATTGCGCGCGTACAATAATTATGACGTTTCATCTCTGTGTGTGCATGTACTAATTGTCTAATAATTACCATGAGATCAAAAATCTAAAAGAGTAATGTGGTAAAAATTAAAATTAATTATTCCAATAGATCGCCGAAGCAAAATTATAAGACACTAGCCCAGAAAATTGTAAATTGTGATGTTAAAATACGAGAATCGTTGCGAGGAACGCAGCTACCACCCCAGCCGACCTTGGCGCTAGTAAATGCGCGGATGGTGATCTGCGCGTGGCTGTGATAAGGCAGGCCGGGTGTCCCTTTAACCCTAACCAGACAGAATAAAATTTCGCACGAAGTGACGCGTTACTACGTCCTACAAGGTCAAAAATGCTGCAATCGCATGGTTGGTGTATTTCTTGCTTCCTATATAGCCCCAGAGCTTCTGTCACAATCGGACTTGACGCTATGTCACCCAAGAACGCAGGTCCAACGAGAAAGGGCAGGATATAGTTATTTCACGGGATATACATTATACAATCCTAGGGTTACAAAAGAATTTGCGCCTAGCCACCACATTTTAAAAGGTATTTATAGCGTGGAATTGACTGATGATCGGTGAATACCACCTCTTACCTCTTCGAAGCCTACACGGATCGCTGGTGGAAGCTGAGGTTACTAACACTTTTGTTACAGGCACACCCGGCCTGCCTTATAACACTCCACCTGCCTTATAACAGCCCCACGTTGATCGCCATCCACGCATATAGCATCGCGAAGATCAACTGAGATAGTAGCTGCGTTACTCGCAGAAGAACGCAGCTACTGTCTCAATTGGCATTGCGCATAATAGACGAACCAGCAAGAACGCATTAATCGTGTCGTCACAAAGCGGAATGATGCTCGTATTTTAACATCACAATTTATAATTTTCTAGGCTAGTGTCTTATAATTTTGCTTCGGCGATCTATTGGAATAATTAATTTTAATTTTTACCGTATTACTCTTTTAGATTTTTGATCTCATGGTAATTATTAGAAAATTAGTACATGCACACACAGAGATGAAACGTCATGGTTATTGTAAGCACGCAAAGGATCATATACTGCGGGACACAGTAAATATAGTTAATTATTATTCAACAGAAAATCTCTAGACGCCACATTTTAAAACGGATTTTTACCAAGAGATTGACTAACGGTAAGGAAATAGACCTTTGGGGCCATACTTGATGTGGAGGATCGAGAAAAATGGCGCTGGGAGGTATAGCCATTTAATGCTTTGCATGCGAAGCTATACGAGAGGTATCACTAGCCGCAACTACCGCTACGGCTCCGATAGGCCTGGAAGAGGCAAGATGAGATATCTAGCTAACGTTTTAATCCTTCATAAAGCATTATGACTATTCAATATGGAATAACTTTACAAATTGATACGTTGCTTGTTTGGAGGAAAAGCCCCCTTTAATTAGCGAGGTTCGCCAGCCAATAGCAGAACAGCGACGGCAGTTGTTTCACGTGAACGTCTGGAAACAAGTCTGGTAAACGGAGGTCTGTGCGTCAACACTCCTACGCAGTGCTACCCATCCATTATGAATACGTATGTTTGTGCTCCGTTACTAATGACCAAAGCCGCAGCGTTACAAAGCACCCACTGCCCCTTTAAACATCTTTTATTTTTAAATGAACATTAATTACTTTTCCGCCAATTGCTGAATCACGAAAGGAAACGCAACAAAAAAAAAATCTCGTATAAATCAAAAGACACCACCAAGGAAAAAATAATAATTAGACTAAAGTTTTTTTTTTTTTGTTCTTTTTCTTTTTAGCATTTTTACAACAGACCTACTAAAATCAACCCACCAAATAACAGGCCGGAAGTCCGATGCCTATCAACGTTTCCTCCCCACCCCCTCCCCCACTCCTAATCCCACTCGCCAACCCTAGCCGAAACTTCAATGACAAACCAGTTTCTACACATCGTATCGCTCCTCAAACTCCCTTCATTGTAATGCAGAACACATCGTAATCACTCATGTGCTGCCCTAACGTTTGCGTCTAGTTAGCGATTATCACATACAGGCGAATCTGTACCTGTAGGGTTTGTTGCAAGCTCGCATGACGTCAACTTAAAGGTACATTCCTCCCAGGGTCATTTTTCTCGATCCTCCACATCAAGGACGGCCCCAAAGTTCCATTTACTTGCCGTTAGCCAATCCCTTGCCAGAAAACCAGTTTTAAATGTGGCGTCTAGGAGATTTTCTGTTGAATATTGGGAAATAATTTAATAGCGTTTTATCCGTGTGTGTGTGCATGTATGTACTAATTTTTAATCCTTTACTAATGATTACCATGAGATCAAATATCTAAAAGACTAAATGTGGTAAAAATTAAAATTATTTATGCCAATAGAGCGCCGTAGAAAAATTATAAGAAAACTAGCCTAAAAAATTTAAAAGTGTCATGTTAAAATACGAAAATATTTTCGGTTTGCGACGACACAATTCTTGCGTTCCTGCTGTTTCGTCTACTACGCCCAAGGTCGATTGAGATAGTGGCTGCACTACTATATCTTAGTTGGCCTTGTATTACTACGGCGAGTCTCACGAAATGGTGCGATGGTAACATTACCATGCGCGACTGGCGAACTGCGCGTGGCTGTTGTAAGGCAGGCGCAATGTACCTTTAAACTGTCCAATAAGCTACACGTGAGGTGGACATTTTTGTGCTCAGTCAACCGATTTGGAAATAAATGTCGGCCATGTTCTCACATCATTTTCTCGTCTCTTGACTGGCATTTCAAGAACGCGGTCAAATCGTTTTCCCTCTTGCTCCTTTTCTGCTGTTTCAAAGCCTCAAAAGTGTATATATATAAAAAATAAAAACAATGATGACGTCACGTCAAACGTTTAGAAAACAATTTCCGAACCGACCTACTACTTCAAATCTCTGTCGTCTTGCTCCCTTGGCTGTTAAAATGAAAAAAAAAAATTCCGTGTGGGGAATTTGTCCCCAGCCAATCTGAGTAGCAAACTTTAGCCAACCTACGAGTTCAGACGGCAATAAGTTGCGGGCTATTAAAGGCGCTGTCCAGGAATGGGGCACTCGGGTTATCGACGCAATCGCCGGGAAGAGGTAGCGTGAAGCCGTAACCAGACTGGCGGCTCGTGGCTGCACGGCGGCGCAAATGGCTTACCAAAGACGTCAAAATTGTTCAATAAATGCAACACTCACAACTTGAGTGCAGCAATTTTGACCTTATCGGCACGTAGTAACGCATCGCTTACCACGAAATTGTCTTCTGCCTGGAGAGGGCTTTAAAGGCCGATACTCATTAAAACTTGGTTGCGACTTTGGAGCGTTGCGAGCTTGGCTTGGTCGTTTGCAGCGTGGAGAACGTTTGACGCGTTCAAACTTGGTTCTGTATACACACCGACGCAAACTGTCTACAAACAAGACGGCTGACATCAACTCCTGTTTGACGTTGCTGAACTGCGATTTGTTGATCGCACATACAATCACAAACAATAATATCATGAGACGCACCCTTAAGACATTGAAAGCGGTAATTGTTGTTCTAATAGAACTGAAAACACGTGGGTAATTTCCCCATGCCGCTCGTATTGCTTCCACTGATAAAAAACGGGCTGCACGAAAGGGGTTTGAAAAAGGATTATACTTAGTGAATTCTTCGTGAATCTTCACGGTGCGTTGATTTTGTTGGGCGAAGCTGCTAAAGCAAATAATTACGATTTGGTTAATGCTTTGTGTATCCATTACAGATATGTGGCTTGCAGCTCAGGCGTAGCGCCAATGGCGCGCTTCAAATACGAAATTTTCCAACGCGATCAAAGCAACCAACCTGGCGTTGACGCGTTGCCTAGCAACGAGTGTCGTCGCGGCGTGAAGCCAAGCTCGCAACGCTCCTATAGTTTTGGTAAGTATCCGCCTTATGCCCTGACCAGACGGAAAAAAATTTCGTACGAAGCGATGCGCTACTACATGCCTACAGTGTCAAAATTGCTGCATTCAAGTAGTGAGTATGGCGTTCATTGACCGATTTTGACGTCTTTGGTAAACCATCCTGCGACGCCAGGCAGCCATGAGCATCCAGTCTGGTGTAAGACTTTATCCCGTTTGCGTACTGGTCGCGCCAACCTTACTCATTGCTTCCTTTTGAGTGGGGTTGTCCCTCCTGAATGTCATTGGTGTTGCTGCCCACTCACCGTCTGTCATGTTCTTGCCGATTGTCACCATCCTGATGGTGTTCATCGCCATTTCCACTTTCCACGGGACATTGCGCGTCAATTAGGTGATGATTCTAGCCTCCAGTGCGTTTTTTTTTTTTTTAATTATTGCCGAATGTGCAGATTTACGATAGGATCGAGTTTGGGGTTAGGTTATCATCTCTTTAATGAGTGGCGCAGTCCCCGAAGGTAGAAAGGGGTGCAACGTGCGACTATGTCGCAGATAATCCGGCGATAGCCCTGATCTGGCACAGTCGCAGACAAAACGTGCCATTTTGACCAATTTTTTGCCGTTTCGCCAATTTTTGACCGATTTGGACATTCCAATACACCATTTTAATCGTCTTGACGAGACCTTTCCGTTGGTGGAAGAGCCAGATCAATAGAATAAAGCACTGAAATGTTATTCAGTAAAAACCAATAAATATGCACGTAGCCATACGAAGATTAGCTGCAGATAATTTTTCCCTGACAATTAGTGTCGCAGACAGTGGCAGAAAATTCTGCTTGGGGGGGGGGGCAGTGGCAACCCGGGCAACTGCACTGAACTGTGACTGAGGTTGGCGCTAATTACCTAGCCGTTGACGCGCCATTAAACCTCAATTATGCCTCCCCCCTAGTACGAGTTTACTGGGGTTTTTTGGACTAAATTTATCAGCAGTCCTTTAGTCTAATGATTTTGCCATTCCGTGATGCACCGGTATCGTCGAGACATGTAAATTGCGTATTCGAATACCAAAAAACATCAACGTATTACGAAACGACAGAAATTAGGACGTAATTTGTCTGCAACTGCCTTCAATACCGTCGAAGCATTCATTCTGCGGCTGAAATGATTCTAAATGACAGTTATAGTTATTAACAAGATTACTATTAGGGTTCGGTCATTATTTATGGCCGGGGGAGAGGAATGAAATGTGACCATCAAATTTTCAATGACACTCCTTTCAAAAGGTTTTCTTAGCTTGTGCGTAATCTGTATTGTTTTATCCCAAACATCGTCAGTTTGACCCTGCTTTTCCCAAACTACAAAATCCCGGCTCTCTTCCCCCCCCCCCCCCCCCCATTCCACACAAACCCTTGAGCCCCTTCGAAATTTATTTTCATCGTTAAGCCACTGATTCAAAACAAACGTGACCAACTTTACCTTACACATTTTTCGGCTAAATTACGAATCGAGATCGAGTGAACACGCGTTTGTTTCTGACGAAATAACCCCGATGTTACACTCGAATAACCCTGATGCCTTCATGGCAACCACTGATGATAAAAATTTGCGTCATAGGCCTAGTGGTGTCTACGCTATTCGTTCCCAAACTAATTACCAATATTCACCAACTTGATAATTAGGCCGTAAAATCGAGACAAATTAATGACGGTATTGAACACTGAACCGTCTGTGAGCGCATAAATAATTTTAGTAGGACCTGTGTAGCGAAGAGAAAGCCGGGGGGGGGGGGAGCTAAAGTAGTTTTGGTTAACAAAGGATTATGTCTAATCGATTTAGAGTTATATTTGGATACACGAATACGTCGGTAAACACGATCCTCGCCCCTAAACCAAAATGGTATAAAAAAAGCCACCAAATTAAAAAAGAATCGCCGGCCTTAGAAAGCAGTGATATCATTAAAACGGGACCCTGACAAATTTGCCACCAGACCTGCCGTTCAGGGCAGGAGGCTACACGAATCCCAGTTAGAACCGATATGATAACGATACCTTAAGCAGACATATTGCCAATACCGATTCAGTAACTAACCGATCTCACATGCATGTTTGATTCACGGCCATTATTTACAGAAAAGGTGCGTAGACTATTACTATAGAATTTGGTTGCTTTGTTGTAGGCAGTTGTAAATTCAAAACATTTTGATCTATAGAAGGTGCTCGAATTTGCTTTAAAATGCCGCATACCCCATGTCTCTATTTCCTCTAGCTTCAAAGTTAGGAGCATGTTGAGTTTTTGTCATTATAGAAGAGCTACTTTTTCACGCTATCGATTACGATTCACAAAATCATAGCGAAAACCTGCGCAAACGCCTATTATTTTTTTTTAATATAAAAACACGTTAAAATGCTACTAACAGCCATGGTCGGGCAGACGCCATACTACGAGGCGAGAGCGCAACAAGAAAACCAGATTTCCACCAGAATATTAGTAAACGGAAATTATATCTGGTTGGACAAGTGTTTGGATGCGGTTTCTGATGTTATATGTTTAGCCGCAGCGAGTGCGGTAGCGTGAGCGAGACACTTAATTCGGAAATAAAATGACCATCATTTTCAAAAAAAAATACTTGTTTTCGATTTTTTTTTTCGTAAAATCTGCAAATCAGGGTAAGTTAAGGTTACTGTTCACGAAATTAGCGGTCATTTTACCCAAATTACGTGCCTCGCACGCGTTATCGCGCTCGCTGTGGCCAAACATATAACATCAGAAACCACAACCAAAAACTTATCTGGCTAGAGATAATTTCCGTTTACTAACGTTCTGGTCGAAATCGGGTTTTCTCTTTGCGCTCTCAGCTCGGCGTCGGCCTCAGTATGGCTGCTGTGAGTAGCATTCTAACATGTTTTAGCAATTTTCCTTTCAAATAAATAAGCGTTGGCGCACGTTTTCGTTATGATTTCTGAACTTTAACGACGAAAGGATTCGACTGGTAGGTGAATTAAGTCGCTAGCGTAGCGCCAAAAGTCGCTCTTCTATATAATTACCGTGTCTTTAATGTTATTCACGCGAGATTTACGATAGACCAAAACTAGATTTCGATCTTCTCTCGATACCGATAACATCGGCTGATTCCGATAATGGCCAATCCCGATTTGCTTCTATGTTTCTAAAGCGCCTGAGGACTCTAAATTAAGCCCGTTCCATCACTACTGTTTCAGACGATGTAAAACTCAAAAGAAATCAATTTTACATTTAAAAAATAAATAAGTAAACGAATAAGCTTCTCCACCATCCGAATGCAGCAGATTGACAAACGAAACGAGCACGCGGTTTTGAGAGGTGCTACCTATTTATTGACCGCCATAAACAAGCCTACATTTTTTTTTTTGGAAACTTTCTCCTCCCCGAGACCTACTTGTGTTGCAGTACAAGTACAAGCTGTTACGTTTTACCCGTTTCAAACTATTCAGACCTCCACCAAGATCTCTCACCACAAACCTGTTTGGACAACATTACACACACGACCCGCCCTCGTGTTTGTTTTTCGTTCCCATGTCGTTATATTATTACCCGAGTATTTAGAGAAGAGAGAGTGGCTGTTATAATTCGACGAGTCACCCCCTCCAAATACCTCCCGAAGTAACCATCCCCTCCCCTCCCTCCCAACATCACCACCTGCCAGCCGACATAGCCTCTAAAAGTTAAAGAAACCCGAAACCAAACCGTCTAACTTGCCGTAAATCCTATATTTGTTGCCGGATCCTCAATTGTAGTCGGTCTCAAACTGTAGCCGGGTGTTTTCACAGTCATATAAGCCGGTCTCTAGTTGTAGCTGAGTCAAAATGGCTGATTCTGAAAATTTTTTTATTGTTTCCCACCACGTTTAGGTTTATTAAAGAGTAATGGTGAATGCATTCACGTGATATTAGTTACCGTTTTTAATGTTTAGACACATGTTCTACATGTTGATGCCGTAAATTTCCTTTCTTAATGTTGTAGTCTCTAATTGTAACCGGGTCAGAATTAATTGATTTTGAACCAGTAGGCCGGGCTACAGGTAGAGTATTTACGGAATCCATTGCACAGATGATCAGCGCTTACTGAATAGATGATTTTAGCGTTTTAACACGAAAACTCCTATCCAGATTTAATTTCCCGAGACCGAAGGTCCACCGGCTCTTATTTGGTGACTCTATTGGTAACATTGGTGAGAAATAAATACGGATGCAAACCTATTTACATTGCCTTTTGGACTTAAATGTCAGTCAGACTGCCTGAGCGGGGAATCGAACCCACGACCTTTGAAATCAAAGGCCGGAGTCTTAACCGCTCAGCCATACTGACATGGCCGTAGGAAACGGTACGGCTGGTGCGGCATTTGCCGTACGACTTTTCGAACACTAGTTTTAAAATAACTGCGTGTGGCTTTTGAAGTGGCCCTGTAAAACGCGCCTGGCTTTGCTGCCGAGTTTTGATGAGCAGCGTCTGTCCCATTAGCCTAACCCATGGGGCTTAAGGTAGTGCGATAGTGTACAAGTCCATGCATAAACTGAACACAATTTCTATTTTCCCTACCCTACGAAGGACAATGAGCTTGACCAAGTGAAGGTGTTTTGAGGAAAAAGCTGTAAAAGAAACGCTAAACCAATCTTCAGCAAGTGGTCAACACCAAACTTAGGAGAAAGCCCAACACAGAAACCTAAGTTTTGTTAAGTCACTAAAAACAGAATAGGAAATATCGCCTACATACATAAGGGGAAGGGGAGGAGAGGAATGCGGGGAACGTATTACTTATTACATGCCATATACATATAAGCGTAAGCTTCTAAACTGACCTGACGTAAATAAAAAATAAATCACAGGGTAAAGGGTAAACTAAGCAAACATTCTGCATTAAAGACTAGCTTTGTTAGACTACAAGATACACTAACGTGAGAAAAGTCCTCAAACCCAGGACTTCCCGCCGACATCACGTAATTTGGATAAACTAACCTAATCTAGAACAAACCTAAACACCTAAAAATGTGCTTCCTTCCCATTTAAATGTTAGACTTAATAGCACACAGTAGCTTCAGGGCCGAAATTGGAGGGGGGAGGGGGACCAACTAAAAAATCACTGTCGATCGGGAAAATGGACCCCAGTCAGTGTGGCGAACTACAAAAAACAAAAAGCGTCCTCAAAAGGTCTCTGCCCCAGGACCCCCCGTCACCATAAATTTCTAGATTTGCCCCTGCCGTAAGTGATCCAAATTTTAACTACAAATGAAAACCATAAACATTTGTTCAAAACATGGCCTCCAAAGCCAAATAAGACACTACAGTACCAGAAATTGCTTCAATTTCCGGGGTTCTGCCAAGGACCCTGCTTGGGGACTTCACAGTGCTTCCCCAGAACTCCTAGCTGATTTGGTTAAGCAGTGCCACTTTTAATTTGCTTCCTACGGCCCTGCATACTGACATGGCCATTTCAAAGGTCGTGGGTTCGATTCCCCGCTCAGGCAGTCTGACATTTAAGTCCAAA
>JAHWFP010188376.1:9084-38897 GCA_023313725.1 Lithobius niger
TGATTTTTTCAGGTTTTCCAGACCAATACTGACATTTTCCCCTGATTATTATTTTTTTTGGTGGATGGAAGGCGCAGCACAAGAATAAAATTTGTTCTTTCACATTTCACTCAAATCGCAATTCACTCAATTCTCTCGTATCTTGACGAGATTTAGATTAGGGGTTTGAATAACATCTCTGTAATGTGTGGTGCAGTGGCAACCCGTACCACTGCACTGTGACTGAGGTTGGCGGTAATGACCAAGTTGTCGACGCGCCATTAAGCCTCAATCCCCCCCCCCCCCTCTCTCGTATCGCATCGTTTTGCTAAAATCAAAAATGTCACTTCCCCTAACTGGTATTGGTAAAGAGTATACGAGTGCCACAATCTGAACAAAATTTGAAACACACTTAACACTCGTAACGTCCCTTAGCACAAGTTTCTTCCGCGGACTCCTGATCGTTACCACATCAATTCTTCTGCTGAGCTGCCCCTCTCACTGAGCGCAGTTGTCCATAACTTAGCCAGGGATGGAATTAAAACAAGGTCATGAGCATTTTCCCTTGGTGGTTGGAACATGCGTAGAGCGACATCCAGATATATTTTATTCGGCTGGCTTATGTGGTTACAACAATGAGCTCGTAACCAGGAAATCAGGAGTTTGCCGCCACACGCAGGGATTTTTAAAGTTTTACCTCCTTTGGTTGCTCACGCTTAGTTCTGTAGCGATCCTAGAAGAGGGCCCTTCGTATTCGTTGTTTATGAAAATCTTTTGTTGAAGCTGTAAACACTTTCGGCTACTTTCGGAGTTCGTGTTGTTGGCTGTTGTTTGGACTCTCTTGTTCGGTTGGTTTTGACCCTGTATTTGAGCTTAAGGCTGAGGGCCAAAGCTCTTGGGAAAATTTTAAGTTATCGGGACTTATCTGGACTTAGGGGATTGGTAGTGGGTGTTGTTTATTTACTGTTTAGGATTTTAATTAGCTTCTGTAACGGGGCGTAAGGCTACGGGCCAGTGCCTTGTGAATAAACAAACAAACAAACAAACCTTTCTTGTTTAAAATGTGGTTCGGTGCGAAGTAGATCACGAAGCGTCTCTTCCCGTGATGCGTCTCACTATCTGTCTTACTTTGTTTCAATTTTTCTAAGCTGTAAACATTAAAATCGATGCAGCCATCAAACTCTAAAACTGAATAGGTATTTAAAAATGTGTTCAAAATTTTGTTTGTTACCGGAAATATTTAACAAAGCGTTTTGAAGTTTAATTCAAACCATTCTTGGAACCGAATGTTTGTACAATCACTAGCTTCTATATGTTATGGGCACGTACTTGTACCAGGGGGTGGAAACACGAGCAGTCCTAACGTAACTCACAGAAGGGGCAAGGACCGAAGTCCTCGCTAAATCTTCCCCTCATAGGAGTGCAAAGACTGTTACTCAATGGTTCAAAGATGCCGCAAATAAACATTGCACTGTCGCGAAATGCCTAAACAATCCTGGTATGTTTACGAACTTCATAAGACAAACACAGTTTACCTTCACGAAATTGGCTATCCTTAAGCCTCATAAGGCAGTGACACGGCACAGTATTATTCTATATAACGCTATGGTGGAGCCAGTTACTGGGTTAGCTGCCAGGTGCACTGGTGGGGGAAAAGAAAAGCGTCTTACTGAAGCCAATGCTATTAGACTGAACTTCTTAGGCCTAAGACGCGCGATTTTTTTCGATTTGTTGGCAGTTGCTGACATTTTTAAGCAAGTGGAATCTTTATTTTCCAATTACAACCTAAGCAGCATAATGGATTGGAGAAAACAACGGTTTTTAAGCCTATACGAAATCCACTCTCAAAGCACTGGCTTGACTAGAAGTGTAACCCACCATTTCAATCTAGTGCCCCTTGCAGGTATCTCTCTTGTAGCAATATGACGTCACACGACGCTGCTCTATTGTTGTTCGCCAGCCACTTTAAAGCTGCATGATTGCAAAGTAACGGTGGCTTATTGGGACCATACTTGGGACACACAAAACTTTTATGAAACTGGAACAAGATGGCTACTGGCGCTGGCGCGGTTTACCGTGTATCGTCTCCTAGGCTGTACTGCGTCTCATCCGGTGTTGGAACGCCGAAGTTTCGGTTTCATGAAAGTTGTGTGTATACAGAACAAAAGTTGTGTTTGTCTGAATAAGTCACCGTAGTTACAACACACGTTTCCACCTGTCTGCTTTCGCTGTTCGTCCCTGAATACCGCTTGTCCCCCTAGTTGATGATGACGTCACTAAACAACGCAACTGATTGTTGCTGTCCGTAAAAGTACGCTCTTCCCGTAACGAAGTGAGTATTTGAGCATAAGGTTTTACCATCCCTAAGATTTTACCATCCCAAGGTTTTACCATCGCTAAGGTTTTACCATTCCTGGCTAACTGTATCGGGTTTATCACGCGAGGGGCGATATCCCGTACATGGTTAATCCGCAATGACTACGTCGATATCGTGGTCATCGTGGCTGAGTTGTGAGAGAGCTCAGCCTGGTTGCTGGAGGTTTGCGGATCTGGTCGAAACCCTGGAAAGGGGACCTTGGCACCAGGATTGCCGGTCAGGGTAAGGGTAGCGTGAGAGGCTACCATGCTCCTTCAGCGGCTATGGGAATATTCTGGCCAATTCTGGATAATCTTTCGGCCCGGGATGATCGGAGGTTTTCCGGATCGAATCCCCGGGTTGGCACCTCCCTTTACCAGATATTTCTTCTTCTCTATAAGTCGGGCAATGTTCAAAATTGAGCCGGTTCAGCCATACAAGCATTAAGTTGCTTCGGCTGACTTAAGGCTCAAAGAAATTAATTAAAAAACAATAATAATAAAATATGACGTCGAGGCCGAATGCCGACATGTGCATCCAGCGTGTTGGTCATGTAAGGGTTAACGCCTTTCGGGTCCCTAACTTCCGAAATGAAAAACACAATTGCTGGGGTAAATGGAAAGTTTGCCTTCGTAGCTGTGTTGTATTTATGCAAACATTATGTCGTCACGGTTTAATAATTTTGTATTGCTGCAGTCAGGCTTGCTACCGATGTCATTTTAGCAAGGGGTGTCTTGCGTCTTGTGGCTAGAACTTCCTTTAAAAAAAAAAAGGTGTAGGAGAACCGCTTTTATTTTTTTTTAATTCAATGGACCTATGTCTATTATCGTGTTGCATTTGAAACGTCATCCTGTAAATATTACGTCGTTCGTTTCACAGTCACGTCACGTGACATCAGCCCTAATCACGCACTGTAAAGCTTGGGGGATATGGATATATCGCTGATCGTTTTTAGCATTGTGAAATTTAGGGATCGTGCGATAAAGTTAGATAACCACTCTTGCCTTGTGTCATCATTTCTTCACCTAAAGAAAGCTCTCTCTCTCTCTCTCTTTCTTATTCCCCCAATTCGTGAATCGCGATGGCACACCGATCACTTTTTTTTATCTCGCTCGGACAATTACGTCGTCATATTTTAGTTAACTGTGTTGTTTCCCGGTTGACCGCCTCCATTCATGGCTGGTTCATCATCAGAACCACTTAAAGCTGACGTCATTGACGGATGGCCTTTCGAGCGCGGGGGCTTTGCTTTTCAATCGGGTGAGCAGAGCGCATGCGCGCAGCATCCCGTGCTCACGTGACCCAGCTCTTCACTCCCCCGGTGTCGTCGCTCTAACGGTACAGGCAAGCGTCCCTCTCGCTAAGCTTCAAAACCTCACCTGTTTTCACTGTGGCTCCTGCATTACGCGGCGACCAACCCCCGCTGTAACGAAGGCTTTCCACCGCCACATACACCACTTGCTGCGTCGCAATAACGAGGTTCGTTAACGACTTGACTGTAACACAGAAGCTCTACCCCCGAACATCGCCGGCGAGTCCACATGTTGCGTACCGCTGCCATCCCCTCATTACAACGAAGACGTGGGATTTATAATAACGAAGCCGTGTGTGTCGTGACTTGTTCGTTGTGCCGAGGTCGCAGTGGCTGTGTGTACGTGAACCGTTGTCATGGAAGTGTCGTGTAAAGTACCCTCGTTGTTGTAACGGCGGCGAGCGACGACTGTAACGACACCCGGTCATAAGCGTTGATCGCTAACGTTCTAACGAAACTACGATGGGCCCGATGCCACAACGTGCTCTTCGTCTTATCGGGGTCGGTCATGTTGGGCACGTGGTTTCCGAACGTGACGTTGTAGTGTTGTTATAATGGGGCTCTGATACTTTTTAAGTTGAAAACAAAACAAAAAAAGAATGAATACTTTGTAAGAGTGGAGAGATTTTAAAAATATTTTTGTGTCCGTTTGCGAAAATCTTCGCAAAAGAAAAGAGAAATTTGTACATGCAAAGATATTTTTCGTGCGTGCTTAATTTTGTAACTGCTACGATATAGCGAAATACCACCCTGCTTCTAATGTGACGGACGATGTGCTGCCAACAGTGTTAAATTTTGTTTGATTTAACTAATCAAGCTAATATCACGCTTAAAAAATGTATATACTTTGAAAGAAGCGGGTTGACACATATCGATCTTTTCGGTCGAAAGTTTTGTTAAATTTGTCTCCATCGCATGCCTGTTTCGTAAACATCGCTGTAAAAAGGTCGATTTTACCATCTTTTTTTTTTTAGATCAGGAATAAAAAAAATAATAATCATTTGCATCCGAATCTAAATTTTTTTGTAACCTAGCAACGGAATCCACATCTTCCCCGCCTGCAATCGCGTAGCAACAGGTGTCTGTGAACTCAACTGCCAGTCTAACGCTCCCTACAAACATGTTTATATTTTGCGATAGACCCCATCACTTAAAAAGATTTCAGAAGTTTTTGGCTTAAATTACAATAAAAAGTATATATAAAGTGACAAAATATTGTTACACCGTCCGTATAATTAAATGCCCGAGATGCGCGAAAAAAAAATATTCCATCCACAGATAACAAAAAAAAAAAAAATGGCAGCCCTATTGAAACGTTGATGCAGTTAGGCTTAAATTTAAGCCTAATTTAAGCCTAATGTGTTTGTCTGATGGATGTATTACGGCATCCAAGACGACACAACGCACATTTTCTTGAATTTTTCTCAAGTGAATGACTGCCCGAAATACTTTTTAATACTACCACAACTTCTTGATAACAGTAGTTAGGCCTATTATCGACTAGTTAGGCCTAATATTCAGCGTAATAGTTGAGCCAAACTTTGTAACTATATTTGTTAAGTATTCCGTAGAGTTCCCAGAGCATTACCCATACGATAAAACACTTAGGGTATATGTTTCAGGAAAAAAAAATTGTGTACTGTCGTGCCTGTGTTGTGAACAGTAAACAGTTGTTCATTACTACGCTGTTACGTCACACGAACAATGCACTATTAAATACTATAGATTAATATCAGTGACAGCTATAAAAAAATGTCCAACCAGTTGTCCGTCCGTGATGTTTTATAATAGGTAAACATGTTATTAATATTGTTGATATTATAACCGTTGTAGGTGTATTCGTGGTGTTAAATAATTGATAGTGTTAAACGTTAAACACCAAAGTTCTTAAACGTCCAGAAATAATATTTTTGTCTGTAACTTTGTACCAGGTCTTAAGATTAAACCGGCGCTGAAAATAGATTATTATATCACATTTACACAAAGAAGAAACGACACTTTGTGGGTCACTGTGTTTTGCCGTGTAGCTCTATTTGCTGAGGATATAACTAGCACCTCGGTTTGATGACGCAACTAACTTTGGTCGTTGCGTGATTAATCCGTCGTCATTGAAATAATTTTTTTTAGGATACTTTTGGCTATAAGCGGCTTACAGACATCAGAATTAGCCGTAACCAGGGTTACCGCGTGATTTCACGGGAGAACGCACGCAAGTTAATGCACGTTGAATAGAAAATAACTAAATCATTAGTATACGAAATAAAATAAAAAATAAATAAATAAAAAATAGGTTATATAATTTTTACACTAAACAATTTTTACCGGTGATGACAGCGAAGAAAAGAGTATAAAATTTGGAATGGATTTTTACAATTTTAGGAAAGTTTGACGGTGAATATATTACAGATAATAATTTTTTGAAGTACCTATCTAAAGTGCATTAGAAGCATCTTTTTGAAAAGTGGCTGAACGTTTGATGGTGTTTACACTTTGGTTATACTATCGCAGATATTCAGAACACTGGTAGCTTAGTCTCAAATTTCGGTGTGGTGCTGTTGTAATTCTATTTTAGTATATATACGCGATATCGTGCTGCAGTAACATCAATAATAACAACGAAACAAGAACCTTGTTGTGCGTCCGTCCATTGTTATCATCGTTTCATTGTTGCCAACACTAACTTACTCCCTCCCCCCCCCATCCCCATCTGCTCGAAAGCCAACATGACCATCGCGTTAGTCGCAAACAACCAGTAATACCCGAAACAAAAAAATGCGGTCATTCTAATTTTAAAAGAAGACAGTGAATGACAGTGAAGACAGTAAAGACAGTGAAGACAGTGAATGATTTGATTAACGGACTAACTCGAGAGCAAATGATTTGATAAACGGGATTTTATGGCAAGGCCAGTGACATTAATGGTAAAACCTTTATGGCAAGACCAGTGACTTTAATGGCAGGACAAGTGACAATGACAGCGACAAATTTTATCAACAGACCACATCGAGAGTGAATGATTTGATTAACAGACTTTAATGGCAAGACCAAGGGTTGTTGTGGATTCCCATGCTAAACCGGAAGGAGAAATGGACGCATTGCTGCTCGGACGAACTAAGGTAAGAAGACACAATTTTGGTATTTAGGGTTACACTTGTTTTAATTTGTTGTTTCGATGTAAGTAAGTTTATTCCGATTAAAAATGGAACAGTAACTCACAAGAGCTCAGGTTCGCGTGTGAGGTAATTAAAATACGTCAATTCGGAAAAAAAACGCCATTTGTACTACAATATGGAAAAATAGTAAAATAGTAACTACTATAGGTTCATAAGAGAACAGGGACATAAAAAACGAATGCAATATACTAGGTTAACAACATAACAAAACATTGATAATTAGCTCATTATTTTAAAAAAGGATTCCGTATCATCCAAAGACAGTAGCCAATCATACGTTTGCCTCTAAAAAGTTCTAAAATTGCTTGCCTTCTTCATAAATTTTGGCAAAAGGTTGTACAATTTCGGCGCCAAAAAATAACTGGATTTATGCAATTTTTCCAGTGTTAACTTTCGGTTGGGTAACTTTCATTGCAACTTCGTTCCTAGTAACGTAAATAGTAGACAAGTGATCTGCAACATGTAGATCGTTTTTACGATAGTCAAGCAAAGTTCTATAAATATACAATGGTCTTACAGGTAAGAAACCAAGTTCTTTAAAAACTGGCAAGGAATGGTCTTGCCGCTTTTTAAAAAACCATTAGTTTAACAATTCTTTTTTGCAAAACTTTAAGAGGCTCTAAAGCGTTTCTGTAAGTTCCACCCCAGAAAACGATTGAATATTGCAAAACCAATTGGACCATTGCAAAATAAAACACTTTCAAAGTTTTCAGTGGCACACATTTCCTTAGGTAATATAGCTTACACATAAGAGTTCTCAACTTAGTGGTAATAGTTTTAATTTGGCTTTTCCAATTTAATTTGCTGTCTATTATAACACCCAGATATTTTATTTTGTCAGCAGGGTGGATATATGGACATGAACACTTTTTATTTGTGTAGGAGCAATCTACGTGTCTCACCAGAGGACTATTGAGCGTTGCACGATTTTTCAAAGAGAAACTTACGAAGTTACATGTTTTAAGGAACTTTCCCGAGTTAGTCATATCTTCAAGAAATTCATTGCCATAGCCACTTCTCCTAGCCAAATATATCAGTATCGCTGATCTAATTCATCCACTGCTAACTTAATAGGACATTCCACCTGCCAGCGCCATTTTTCCTCGATCCTCCACATCAAGTACGGCCCCAAAGTTTCATTTACTTAACCGTTAGTCAGTCCCTAGCTATAAATTCGTTTTAAAAAGTGGTGTCTACGAGATTTTCTGTTGAATATTGGCAATTTTATTTACTGCGTCCCGCACGTATATGATCCTTTGCGCGCCTACAATAACCATGACGTTTCATTGCTTCCGGTTGTGACGACACTGTTTTTGCGTCAATGGTGTCACGTGACCCGCAATTCGTCTGCTTATAGGCCAGACGTCGTTCCGCGTCGTTCACGTGATCACAAGAAGACGAGGCCGGAAGTGACGTTGTAGTATTACTACACACGCCGAATCTCGTGACGGCAGCGCGCGAACACATGACTGCGCGTGGCTGTTATAAGGCAGGCCGGGTGTTGCTTTAATTTTAGTATAGCACAAGTCACATTGGTGGACTTAGTCACCATATTTTCGGTAATGCTACTTTACGAATTGTTGTAATGTTTCATAGACACCAAACTTTATCAGCAATTCGTTAGAAACTAGGACCTGCAATTCTTCTCAGTAATAAATACCTTGAATACCATATTTGGTATTCTTTTAGCGACATAATTAGTCGTCAATTTTAGTAGCGTATTTCACATTCTCTACACTAAGGATATGACGCAATTTACTAATTCTTATGCAAAATTTAAGGAAGATTGAAGATCAGAGTGGCAGCTCCCAGACAGCATTGCGTGCACGACACAAGATGACGGTAAATTTATAAAAAAAAAGGTTTTTTGAGAGAGGGGGCGGGGAACCGGGGGGGGAAGAGGGATACCAAAATTATTTCTGTAACACTTGAATTTTTTCTGCAACATAGTGTGTGATAATGCACAGGTATAACATAATGAATGGACCAAGGTCCATCGTTTCCTTGTTAACATCTCCATTCCAATGAAACTTAAATGAGATGAAAGAGTCGTTGAGGAGTCCGTTTCGCGTGAGGTTTTATTGACCTTAAACGACTTTTCACCTGAGCGTCATAGACTACCGGTGGAAATTTTAAACATGGATGGAATAATTATACAGTACCAACTGCAAAACAGCAAAAAATAAGGTCAGCATGTCAGGCAGTGTAGGATAGTATCCACCCAAAACCAAAACTGGTGTAAAAAGCCGCCAAGTTTCCAAAAAGGATCGGCCTTTGAAGGTATAGTGATATCATTCAGCCAGGGCAAGGCCGCCAAGGTTAATCCTATTAGCCAAGTTAATCGCACCAACTTATAGTTCGAAAGTTAAATGAAAACTAGAAAATTGCTACTCGCGGTAGCAATCTTCAAGTTTTCATTTAAAGTCCAAAGTATTATTCGGTGCGATTAAGTTGGCTAATAGGATTAACCTTGGCGGCCTTTCCCTGGTTGAATGATATCACTATACCTTCAAAGGCCGAAACTTTTTGTCAACTTGGCGGCATTTTACACCAGTAAACAGCAAAAACTTACGGGCAGCATGTCAGGCCGAGTAGGGTAGCATCTCAAACAACTTACTGCCAGTCAGCGAAGCAGATTTGTCAGTGAGTGGCTTGAGGTGCTTCCCTGCCTGAAACGATGCCCTTAATTTCTAAAATCGAGGAGGTCTTACAAGATTTTCACTTCCCCTTTCGCATCGACCCAACATTCCTCCTTCAACTCAGCCCATTCCGAAACCGGATCATGGAACAGGCCTCCAACGACTGTTTGTATCCTATATCTGCCTGAAATCCTATACCACTGCCTCCATTAGATTCTATAAGAGATGTTGTCTTTCCAGTTTGGTATTGACGCTATACACGTGGCGTCGTCAGTCAAGAGTGGACGACGATGCAAGAGCATCAGTCCCAGAAGCAGCCCCACCAACGAACTTGTAAATTTGGCGTAATCGTTGGCTCAACTTGAGTACCGCAAGGCCGACGATTGCGTCAAAACTGCACGACTTTCGATGTTCGTAAGTGACGACCATCTCACCCCAGGAGCCCACTGAGAGATAGCGTGCAGTCGTTATTTTCTCTCCACGGAAGCCTTGTTAATCATTTACTAGTGTTAAAATATCCACGCATGCTCTGTTAGTGAATCTATGAATCCATGTCTGGAAAATGCAAAGACCTTGGAATAGTAGTAGTATAGTAGTAGTATAGTATAGTAGGGAAAATGCTTCAGTTCGTTTTTATTCAGCCCAGTAATTAATTACAGCATGACTATTGCAGAACTTAGGTTTTTTCCCCCTTAGTCAGAATCTAATAATAATAATAGTTAGTTACTTACTTTATTTCAGAGCTTACAGGCCCACAAATCCACATGCTCTAACTTAAAAACTACTCCTAACCTACTTAACACCTAAGCTGAACAAACAGCACAACCTTTATCACCTGCTCATCCTATTGTACCTTAACTGGACATACGCTCCAAAATGGAACCGAGGGGAGCATGGGGAACGAGGAAGGGGAACGAGCCAGAAATGTTATACTAGACGCCGGGTTGCATTACAGAAGTCAATCGTCCTGCGCAGAGAACGAACACCGGCAGCAGAATGCGGAGTGACACCAAGGGCCGTGACTAGAGGGTCTATCCCATAATAGGAGTTGAGTTGTGTTTGGGTGGATAAGCAACTTGACTAAACCGGAAGTTTAAGAGCGCGGCATCAAAGGAGGTACCGCCACGCCAATCAGCACCCGCGGCCGCGTGATCGGAAATTTGCACCCAACGCACTTGGTTTAATCCCTCTAAACCATCTTTCAACATGGCGGAGAAAGCAGACGACGCCTAGTATAACGCGGTACCGAACTGGTAAACGGTACTAAATTGGATTTAATATTTTTTTTCAATTTTTCTGCTGCTACGACATTTTAACTTGGTTAAACTTACTGTTGTCACACGAAGATGACTCATTCTACACCGGTTTTCTTGCAAATATCATGCATTCATAAGCACCCCGTCTCGTGTGTTACAAAAATACGATATTTACTTCCCCAACAATCGGCGTTAAGGTTTCGTTCGACTGTCAAATTTGTTACAAAACACAATGGCGTTTTCGCCTGGCAATATAACAATATCTTATCTAACCTACGTTTGATACATCATAAACAACGGAGTACAGGGCGTATTTCACAGAAAATTCCAACGCCTACGATGGAATTCCATTTGTCCTCGACCTCGAGCGGCTTGGTCAGGCGGAAGTGGCAGACGCGCTTTGTATTCTGGGTACATTCGTGAGTCACGCTTGCCATCGAAGACTACGCACTTCGGCTATGCATTTGAGCTGGAAGTTGCTTATCCATCCAAACACAACTCAACTCCTATGAACCCATTAATATGCAAAACCGCCGCTGCGCCACCTAGCAGGGGCACTCTAAGAGGAAGTGACGTACAATAATAGTTTATTGTAAATGCAACAGGTCAGATAAAGGGCACAAGTGCCACTTATACCCTGCCTAAGTAAGAAAAGTCTTAAAAAAAAAACAAGAGTCACAAGGACCTGAGTAGAGCAAGGAATTAATACCATCTAAGAAATTTAGATAGTTCAGTAATTAAAAGGCGATTTTAAAATAAACTTAAGGAAGTGGCCATGACAGTTTCAGCTGGGAGTGAATTCCAGATATTCACCACACGATGTGAAAAAAAAAGTATTTTTGACAGTCCAATTTCGACAGCTTCACAACAAGTTTCAGAGGATGGCCTCTAAGTTCTGTCACAACCCGTAATGGTAAAAAAAAAAACTGTCATATTTAAGGTCAAACAAGCCATGCAGCAAGGAGTAAGTCAAGCGGAGTTCAATCTTCAATCTACGCATTTCAGGAGATTCTAAATTTAACAGTTTAATGCACTCAGCATAGGATTTGTGTCGCAAACCTGGCAGAAATATAGCGTGATGCCGTTGTACGAATTCAACTAGATCCACATCCTTGATGAGATATGGTGACCAAACTAGGCTGGCATACTCCAAAAGAAGCCTAACAAAAATCTTAAAAGCTCATACTAAAGTAAGGCGGTTAGCAGAAATGAAACGACGCTTAATCATCTAATGTCCAAGTGTTGTAGTGTTTTCTTACAGTGTAGTTTTTCCCCATCCACACCGGAAGTACGCCTACGCAAGAAGATGTCTATAGCTTCAGTCATAGATAACTACGTCCAAAAGCAAAAATTGACCTTAGTAATGTCTCCCTGGGGACTCGAGGACAGCGAGCAAAGAATAGCAGAGCGGTTGGTGGCTTGGTCTTCCCGAAACGAGGATGCGACATCGAATCTTGCAGCTGATATTATGTATGTACACATATAGGACTCTGTAAAACAGCGCATTCACAGCGTGTGGGAGGGGGGAGGGAACCAGCAGAACATCGCGCAAGGAAATACTACCGTCACGCAGGGGGAGCCGCCGGAGCGAGGTCCAGCGCAGACTGAGCAAGAAGTGCCCAACCGTCTCCTATGATGTACCACAGCAACAAGTCGGAGCCCGACACCAACTCATACGGACCTGGTGTGCTTTCAACAACACATGCCCCGACCGTAACCTGGAGAGAAGTCTATCATCCCGCCACGGCAGGCGGCCGAGGAGCTCTGGTGGAGAGACTGTGGGTGTGGGGTGTATGTCCGCAAGTGCGTGCCCAATAGTCTTTCTCCCACCTTGCCTGCCAGTCATTCTCAAAGTCTGAAGCAAGAACCGTGTGCAGATCACGTGGGGGCCAAAGCGAACCTGAGACAACCAGCAATGGTTCTGTAATCCTACCACTCTTGGCTAAAGCATCCGCCACCTGTTTTCCAAAAAACTCTCACGTGGGCCGGCATCCACGAGATTGAGATAACGGTGCCACTTTGCTGGGCACCAAACAGTTTACACCCAAATTCGATTGCGATTTGTTGCACCACCTCCAACGACTTGAAGACATCCCTCAAGAAAGGAATGCTCGCCGCCGAATCTGACAGCACAGAGAAATCAGGCAGCCCCATATCCAGACCTAAGTCCAGCGCCACCGGAATTGCCACAAGCTCACCAACAGAAATAGACGGCAGCCCCGGTAGGTGGTAACTACACTCCAACCGTAGCCTCGGAATGCAAATCCCTACTCCTCCAGTCCACTAATCAGCACAAAACTAAGCATCACAGTAGACCTGAACTGCGTGGTTCCTCTCCGAGTCCCCAAAAGCAGTCAGAGCTACCTCACACCGAACCCAGGGGGACGGCAAACGAGGAATGACCGCAGTCTGGAAATTAGTTAACCTTCTGTCCAGGTAGCACCCAGAGCCCGGCGAGCCCAGCTGCTCTTGCGCTCTGGGACCTAATGACATATAAGCAGTGATTACCAGTGCCAGCGGATCAGAGGGGTCGCTAACAATCGCTTGCCTTAAAAATGGGTCGGCGACAATAAGACCTCTGTAAATGAAAACATAACTTTAATAGTGTCCTGTAGGCTCTCGTAGAGTGTTAAATAAATAAATAAATAACATTAATGAGGCACTGTCAGAGATTTACTTTCTGCCTCTCCAAGACAAAAAAGGGAGTGGAGATTGAGTGACAGGATGCGCTGATTGAATGAGCGAAGCGAACGAAAATTAGCGTTGTAAGACGGACATCATCAGTGTTCACTAAGCATAAGCAGACTAAATGGCTTTCAGAGGAGCTTAATTTGATTCTTCAGTGACACAAAAGATACACTTGACCAGCGACCACCCTAATTTTTAAAGCTGCATCCAACACCACCCGTGCGTAGAATGGCCTTCAGCAAGGAAGTAGCATTATTAGCCTGCGAAAAATTGTTTCATGCAACGATGCTTGAACACGAACATTGTCAAAATGATGCATCCTGAGATCTGAGTCATTTGAGATTGAGCGAACGAATCGAACGAAAATCAGGGTTTGTCAGCCAATACAAGCGAAAATTTGATTGAAAAAACTTTATCGGGGAAACATGGACACTTACATGAGTTATCAAACCGTACCAGTGTGGCATACGGCACATCCTACACCAGCCGGTCTTCCTCTAGTAAGCAGTAATAAGGATGAAATGAGCGATGTTGAAATATCTTTTATGTATTGAAATCCTTTGTTCACCGCCCTGAAATGTCTACTCGGTAAACTTCGTCGATCTACACAATTCCCAAAGCTGTCTGTCGCATTAGTATTTAATATTCAATAACAGGAAACGTTAGTTTAATGACCGGGTTAAGAGAAGTAGTAGCTAGCCTTCGCTCAAACACTGGTAAACAGGGCCGGGCCGAGAATTTATTTTTGGGGGTACAGACATAATTTTTTACGCCCCCTCCCCCATTAATTACCTAGGTCAGTATTGCCCATAAATCCTGGTTGGCGTCGTTTTAGAGGCGGCTTTTATACTCTTGCAACACAGCACAAACACAGTAGTACAGTATGATGCTGGTTGTGCTAAATAAAAAGCAGATATTTTCACTGTGTCCCCTACTGCCACCAAAGCCACACAGTGTTAGAGAACAACTATGTCAAAATTAATTCTGACGCCTAAATGACTGACCCTTTCTATCTTGGGGGGGGGGGGGGGGGGGCAATCAGTGTGCAAAATTGTTTCTTAAGCACTGACTTTTCACTGGACATTTACTATGTTTACCACGTTTCTATGTTTGCACAGTGATTTGCACACACATACCCCCCCCCACCCCCCCAATATGGAAAGGTTCAGTCTTTTAGGCGTCAGCAATAATTTTTGACAAATTTGTTCTGTAACACTGTTTGGCTTTGGTGGCAGTTGGGAGACAGTATGCATAAATATATGCTTTTTTATGTAGCACAACCAGAATCTGTACTATTGTGTCTGTGCTGTGTTGTAAAAGCACAAAAGCCGCTTTCCTAATTATTTTTTTTCTTAGATGTAATCATTAACTCCAAATTTGGAATCGTTTGGCTCGCTGATACGTCGAGTCTGAACCATTATCAATCAGAAACGCAGGCATAATAA
Organism: Lithobius niger; assembly: GCA_023313725.1. Lineage (NCBI taxonomy): Eukaryota > Metazoa > Arthropoda > Chilopoda > Lithobiomorpha > Lithobiidae > Lithobius > Lithobius niger. Next base: position 23,933 of record JAHWFP010188376.1, read on the forward strand.
AACGTTCTATTGTTCTGGCGAAGTAATGGAGCAAAGTTCTCCACGATGGTATTTTTTTGTTTTGAAGAATTTTGTTGTGATAAGACGTGGAAAAGTGTCCATTATAAAAAACTGGAAAGTTAACATTTGTTGAATGTGGACGACAAGGTCTACGTTGTATAATTTGAACATCATCTACACAGTTTTGGTATACGATGTATACGAGTAGGCAACTCTTTAGCCGCATTAAAATGATCACTTAACAGTTTCTTGTTAATTTTCGTCTTCTGATATGTGGCCGGGCCGTGTCATCATTTGTGGAAACATAAACTTGGCAACGTGCTCGGGGCGGATAAACATCCCTCCAGTACGTTTTGGGTGTTTCCAACTTGTATAATAAAGCAGTACAGACAAACCCACTTTCAGAAGTAAGGGCACGTTTAGGCAACCACTCGCTTTTGCATTCTCGCAGCTAGAAGCTAGAAATCACCTCAAATTCCAACATGGCGGCGGGTTTATGTCTGCCGCCTCGCAACGAAAACAGCAAATAACGTGAGTTCAGAAGCGTTTGGGAAAATTGTTTCGTCATGCGGAATTCTTTATATTACTGGCACGGATTATAAGACTGCAAGTATTTACTCAAACGATGTCGGATTTAGCTAATCCGTTTAGCGTTGTTACCATGGCAATGTCACCTTTGCTATCGCGATTGAGTTCTAGCTGCGAGAATGCAAAGGCGAGTCGTTGCGTAAACACGCCCTAATTGACTACATACGAAGCCATTGAGTGCACGTTATTTAAAAATCACAACGTTTCGAGCCCCAGGTTGGGGCTGCTATTGAGTAAGAAATATAACTAAAACATGGTCAAAACACCACTACTAAACCTATAATATCTTGCATTCTTGTGACTGTACAGATCTGAGGTTTTAAATTTTAAATGTTGTATGTAGATCTTAAATCCTTTTGAACTGTAAGGCTTAGAATTACAGTTTTAGTTTTTGTGTACGTTCATTATAGTATTTACATTTGCTCCTAAAGAATGTGTAGGTAGTTTTCCTTTGTCCCTGCCACTCTTGTTGTTGTTGTGTTGTGTTTTAGTGTCTCTCCCTTTTACAACAGGGTGCAGGCCACCCGCCGTCACCTATGGTGGCCATGTAATTCGACGCCTCCAGACGAGGATGATTATGAGTTGACTAATAAGGGTGAAATTAGTACGATTACCGCCAGAGGGCGTTGTCGTTGATGAACCCAATGGCAGTGCATCTACACCGCTCAGGTGCCCAAGCTTAAGCTACTGAGCGTTTCCATAGAGACTAAAATTAGTTAGCATCACGAAAATAAAATAAAGATACTTGGTTAATCGCTTTTGAATTAAAGGTAGATGAGAACTGGCAAATAAAGTGGTTTTTTTTAACCCATCATTTAGTTTAATAACAGTTAGTAGTATAGAGCAGCGTCATGTGACGTCATATTGGCTACAAGAGAGATAGCTGGAAGGGGCACTAGAACGTTGTTTTCGCCAATCTCTTATGCTGCTAGGTTGTAATTGGAAAATAAAGATTCCACTTGCTTAAAAATGTCAGCAACTGCCAACAAATCGACAAAAATCGCGCATTATAGGCCTGAGAAATCCACTCTTAACAGCATTGTCTTCAGTAAGACGCCCTTCTTTTCCCCCTCCAGTGACCCTTGCAGCTATCCCAGTTACTGGCTCCAGCATAGAGTTATATACAATAATACAACGTTGTGTCACTGCCCTGTATCGCATGGCTTTCTTTTCCTAGAAGCGAGCTACTCCGGCTGAATCTTAATCCGCAGTTTAAACTTCACGTGCGGTTTAAATTGTACACCGACTAAATTCTTCAATTTCAAATGTCGCCCATGGACGAGTATTTCGTCAGTTCAGAAAGGTATTGTTGCTATTCCCATGGTTGAATGAAGTTATCGATGTCGCCATTTTTTATTTTAAGTGTCGTGTCAGCTCTAATGGGGTTGCTTGGTTGGTGCGGTGCCATGCCACCATAGACGGAACTTTATACCGCTTGGCATACCATCGACGGAACTCTACTCGACGTTTTTATAACAGCAGAACTACTAGTACACTACGCTAAAAAGTCTTAGTCTCCCCAAACGTAACAAAATCTTTCCGTTGTACAATCATATTAAGACACACGCTAGTGTGACGTCGCCAAGTACGTGATCGGCTAATTAGATGAGATAAATTGTGATTCAGTGAGCAAGTCCAGGTTAATTGCGTAGATTAGCATTAACCTTGGGAGGAACAACTGAAGGGGAATGCGCTGATTGAATGAGCTAAGCGAACGAAAATTAGCTTTTGTAAGCCAGTATGCTCAAAAATGGGATGAAGAAACTTAAGCATGCGAAGCATGGACAATCGGACGTACAGTAAACCAAACCACTTGAATTTGACTGATGTAACGGTCAACTAGGCAATTACAATGTCAAAATTATAAATGTGAAAATTTATAGACATACAATTCCTCCATAAAACAAAAGGTAGAGATGACGATTAGACGGTGTGACTTTTTGAACATTCACAGTCCTATGAAAGTTGTGACATCCACCCAAAACCAAAACTGGCGTAAGAGAAGCCGTCAAGTTCCCAAAAAGGTTCGGCGTTTGAAAGTAGTGATATCATTCAACCAGGGAAAGGCTGCTAAGGTTAATCCTATTAGACACGTTAATCCGCACTGAATAATACTTTGGACTTAAATGAAAACTTGAAGATTACTATACCGCGAGTAGCAATGTTATGGTTTTCGTTAAACTTTCGAACTATTAGTCGGTGCGGTTAACTTGGCCAGTAGGATTAACCTTGGCTTGAATGATATTACTACCTTCAAAGGCCGACCCTTTTTGGAAGCCAGTTTTGGTTTTGGGGGATTAATTTACCTGCAAATTACCGCAATTATATATCATACCTTCAAATACACAAATTAAAATGTGCACTGATAATAGTTTAATCAGAGGTCTGCGCCGTCGTACATTTGCAACTGCGTACCGTTGAAACCTTGTCGAACCCTAAGGGCTCTCTTTTATGCAGAGCCTAGGACTATGTTTTCTTGTCATTGAATTTTTAAAAATTTTTAAAAAAATAATTGAGAACTGGCAAAAACCAGTTTGGACCGAACCGCAAATTTTAATTTCTTGTTGCTGCCGAAAGTGTTCATTACCCGTACTGTAATTTTAGCGTTCTTGTTCTCGAATGCTGCTTCCCTAGAGAAGAAATTCATAGGCCTATGCCTGCCAGCTCGATAACCCCAATGCCCATGCGTCCATGCTCCCTCCTACATAAGCGACGTGACGCGACTCTGCTTCGTCTTCCTTCGCTAGGCATTCACAGCATGTAGATGTCCTTGCGTTTTCCTGCCTACACCTTCGTTCGCCTTGGATTCCAGCCTGTCACCTTGTTTTTCGCCATTCGACAATCGTGCCTTTTCAGTGACAGTAATGACTAGGACCCAGGGTTCGTCGAAGGGTAAACCTTCTCGAAAGGCCTCCCCACCGACCAATCCATCGCCGGTTCCTTCTGTATTCGGCCATTCGTCTCCACTTCCAGGGTTATAAGACTTTTCGACAGCCTGTCGTCTTTCGCCAGTGCGTCATCTGACGCCTGCTGACTCCATGCTGCATCTGTCATCCACCCCTCTGTCGGCGCCTACTGTGACCGCTACTCTGGATCTCCAGGCCCTGCAGATGGAGCTTCGTAGAGTCAAGGAAACCTACACTAAGCTAAGCACCAAGTCTTGACGAAACGACAGAGCTTTTACTCACGCTACTGTCACCCCTCTCGAATCTGTCGTCCAACTCCTCTCGTCGATCGCAGGGCTCGTCTTCGTTCAGCCTTCTACTCTGACCAGCAAGCCTCTCTCCAGGGATCAAGTCCATTTCTTCAGTGATTGGTGTAGGACTCATATGTAAGGAAGCGGTGACAGGACGAGACGATTGCTAGTTGTACTGGAAGGAACGAATGGCTCTATCCGTGGGCAAATGGACTTGACCCTTAGAGACAGGCTTGATGGTTGGAGCAGAAGGCTGAACGAAGGACAAGCCTTGCGATCGACGAGAGGAGTTGGACGACTGATTTGAGAGGGGTGACAGTAGCGTGAGTAGAAGCTCTGTCATTTCCTCGGTACTTGACTTGGGCCACTTCTTCTGAAAGTTACGCCATTCTCTATCTGTTGCCCAGTTTTCTGCTAAACGTCATCATGCCTTTCGGTCTTCTGACAGTGCTCATCTTGGATCTTCCATCCCACCGTCAATCATTTGTCATCCTGGGACAATGCCTTCGCAGCCTCGAGCTTTCCAGCCTCCTCTCAACGACAGTGACATCGATATCGACTCTGCATCAGCAGGAGCCGAAATACAGTCTGACTCTCTTTCCGCTTCAGTCCCTTTGTCTATTGCTCCATTGCATGATCAAGCCTCCGAACACGACATTGACTCTCGCCACGCTCAGTTTGCTACAACATACCAGGAGGAGGATGTTCCTTCTGGTATCCCGTTATTTGTCCTTCTTAAGATGGTCGAAATCTAGCCGTCCTCTATAGACACGGAACCCATCAAGAACAGGGGGCAAATTATAACATATACCCACAATCAGAATTCCTGAATGCTAAAGCTAAGTTGGACTTAGTGTTTATCTCCAAGAAAGTTTCTATTCTCTCCTTGGTTCTACGGGACAATGACAAGATTATATGACTAGGACTGCTAGCCGTGTCTCAAGCATATGTCCTCAACACTGCCGCTAATGCTTCATGCAAAAAACTGTCGTCTGAATTTCACAGCCTCGGGGTCCAGCGTCTGTCATTTCTCATAAACCAGGTTTTTAAGAAGGTCTGTTTTGCCACTTTTCATGCCATGAATTTGTTCACCCTAGCTCTATTTAATTCGACCCTTCTTCTTCGTGACATTGCTTTCAATACTGCGCCGAACCTCAACAATTCCACTAGACGTTCACAATCAACTGATTCACGAGTCCGACACTCTCTTTTGCAGGCTCATTCAAAAGTCCACACCAAATTTGATGCAGCCCGGAAAACGAAAGAAGTTAGATCAAAGCAACAGTTCAAACCTTTCACTATCCCTCAGAAGCACTTTCGACAGGCCAATAGGAATGGACAGCCTCGACCACACAATGACTTCAAAAACTGTGAAGACTCTGGCAGACCACTCTATGGCAATCATTCCTTTCGAGGCCGCTCTTCCATTCGTGGGAAGGGATGCAATAATAACCACAGTGCTCCCCCCGATCGCCACAGTTGCTACTCCTCCCCAGGGGCTTGACAAAATTGACAAAAGCCTCCCACCAAACTTTGATACCAAGATTCATTGTTCCCTCCGTGTTGGCCTGTTTTCATCATTTCCTTCTGACTAGGCTACAGATTACGGCCACCCTGCAGGTTTTCGGTCACAGTTGTCTCCCAACCTTTACCAGCAAACCACGATCGTCAGCCCACTTCCTTGGACTTCACACCTCCTGTTTCCTGTCGTTTTTCGTTCGAAGTAAACGACCATCTCTCAAAAGGTGCTATAAAGGAATGTCTGCATCCCATTCGTCCTGGGTTTTAAGGCTCCATATTCCTTTGCCCAAAAAGGATGTGGGGAAACAGACTCATCTTCAACTTGAAACCCCTCAATTAGAAAATAAGGAATTTTCATTTCAAAATGGGAAACTGTAGACTCAATTTGCCAGTCTCTGCAACTGGGCACCTGGACCATTTCCATAAATCTCGAAGATGCATATCTTCACGCCCCTGTTCATGCATCAGTTCGCCATCTCTTTCAGTTCTTGTACTGTAACAGGGTTTATGACATCCAGTGTTCACCTTCTGGCCTCAACACTGCTTCCTGAATATTCACACTTTTGCTCAAACCTGTTCTGGTGACTCTTCATCAACACCAAGTCTCCGCAAGCACATACATAGACGACTGGCTCCTTTAGAATCAAGATTTCACCAAGCTGCTTTACAATCGGGACTTCATTGCAACCCTTCTCTCCAGCTTAGGTTTTCGCATCAACTTCTCCAAATCATATCTCACTCCTACCCAGTCTTTCGTTTTTCTTCGCGGTGGATGCCCTCACCCTGTCATGGTGAAACCTCTGCAACTACCACTTTCCTTCGTTTTGGCTTCTTCCTCAGGTTCTAAGGAAGTTGCGTCATCTCCGAGCATCTTTCTTCTAATTTCCCCGAATTGGCTATAACGGCATGGTTTCCTTAGCTACTGGAACTCCTCATCGACAGTCCACGAAAGCTTCCAAATGTAGCAGACCTTCTGTCGCAGCAACAAAGGACCCAGCTCCACCCATCCCTTAACGGCCTGATCCTACTATTGTCCAACTCATTAAGAAGGCAGGATTCTTGAAGAACAAGCCGTCTGCATCGCAAGTAAGGACGTTCAAGCTTCAACCAACAGGATCTACTACAGTCACTGGCAGCAGTGGTTTCGTTGATGTCATCCTCGGAAAGTTAATCCTATCGGTCCCCCTCTACATGAAGTTCTGATATTTTTTACTGATATTTTTAAGGATGGCCACGAAGGATATACCGTTTTAGCTTATCTTTCAGCTCTGAATTCAGTTTTTATAGCAGCAGGCAAAACAGCTCTTCTTGATGATTTTCGCATCTCATCTCTTGTTAAGTCCTTCGAAATTCAACAAGACACAGTTCATCGCATCTTTCCGGATCGGGACCTCTCTGTCGTTTTAAACTCTCTCATGAAGGCTCCCTACGGACCTCTTGGGGAACTATCACATCAACCTTCACACTCGAAAGATGGTCGTTCTAGTCACTCTGGCAGTCAGCTTACGATGCAGCGAAGTACAGGCCCTCTCCGCCGACCCCACTTTCTGTCTGCTTTTTTCTTCCCCAATCATTCGTCAGTTTCATTAAAACCAAGACCAACCTTTTGTGCGAAGACTCAGAAGCCTAATGAACCATCCACCCCAATCACAATTCCCGTGCTTGCTTCTATCCTTGGGGATGGACCTGAACGTCTCCTCTGCCCGGTACGCATCCTAGCTTTTACATTCAGCAGACCGACAACGGTGAATTGCGAAAGGGGAGGACTCAACTTTTCTTTCCTTTCGTCAGAGATTTCAGTATGACTTTGGCCTGTCGTCATTAGCGCCAACGAAGATTTAGACATTAGCTGTACAGAAGGCAACATTAGGGTCACGGCCCATGAACTTCGGGTCATCTCCATATCCTGGATCTTATACTGCTACAAGCCAATTTCTGAAATTTTTGAAGCAGCGTCATGGAGAAGATCCTCCGTCTTCACATCCCATTATTTGTGAGAGATGACTACGCAGGCCAATGGCCTTTACCGTATGGGACCTATCGTCGCCGCCGCCAGACATGTTCTCCAGCCCGCTTAAGCACTTGGCTGTATCTACATCTACATACACTTGGCTGTATGTTCGGTTTCATGTTTCTTTTTGTTTTTGTTTTTATTTTATTTTCTTTCACGATTTCTGCCTGTAGACTCCAAGTTGTTACTTTGGTGGTATCAGCTCGTTACCCTGGGGTACTCGTCAGGTGGTGCCCACCGCCAGGTCAGACGAGGTCTACTGTAATGTATATTTTCGGCGGCAAATAGAAACATTAAAATGCCGAGTGCAACCGGCTGATTTTTGTTTCTGTTGCTTAACCTAAAATATAAATTACCTGTACCTTCCCTACCTCCCCTCTTGAGTCACCATGTGACGTATTGAGATGAACGAAAGATGAAGCTGGGTTGCGCCTCGTCGCTTATATAGGAGGGATGCGCGCACACATATGCATTGGAGTTACCGATCTGGCAGGCATAGGCATATAAGTTTCTTGTCTAGGGAAAGAGCATCTCAGAACAAGAATCCTAAAATTTCAGGTAATGTACATATTCGGTTAGGCAATAGAAACAAAAATCAGCCGGCTGCACCTGGCATCTTAATGTTTTTTCGGAACACTTTCCAGAGCTGAACCGCAACACAAAGTAGAACTCAATTTTATTTTTGTAGTAGTGCACCTTCGTAAAAAAAATCTCTTCTTTAAGTTTGAGGATCTAAAGGGTTATAATGTTTTACGTTGTTTTTGCAAAAAAAAAATTGTTTTTAAAGACAGCATTAATCAGAGTGGTCATGCGCATATAGACCTGCGCAGGTGGCTGGGAAATGCTGCTGACGTATGGAAAACAAGAAACGAAGATAGGTGTTTGTTTCCCCTAATTAGTCGTCATGGAAAATGCATTTTGCAAACTAGGACGTATTCGATATTCGCGTGCTGGTGACGTTGCCGAGTCAACACTTTTTTCTAAGGCAAGTTTGTTAGACAAAAATCGGTGGAGATTCACAAGGTTGGTGTGTTGATTAAATTTACCTACGAATTGGTTTTCAATCTTTAATTGGCAAAAACTAACCCTTTAAGCTTTAATAATTAGTTCTAAGTTAATTAGTTGTACATGAATTTCCCTGATACATTTTTAAGAGCATGGATCATTGATGTCAGATTAATGTTGAACTTTGAAAGTCGAAGTCAGGACTTTTCGTCCAGGACAATAATTCATCCCAGCGCTGTAGGTCCCCGAACTATATTCGTCCCAAAAATGCAGGCCACTAGAATGAACTGAACATCGAGCGCACATCCCTAGTAGTGGCAACTCTGACAGCAATACGCCATCAGAACTGTGGGTGGACCGTGTTTCGCGTAAGCAATCCCAATCAGAACTGCCGGAAACTAACTGTCGGCATACACTTAGAATGAAATTCCGGATGTGCGTGGTGATAACTGTAGGCTGTTGACTCTGCCAAGAAATAATAATAATAGCGAAAAAAATGCTTCTTTCTCCTTGAAACTCCACCGTCGGTGACCTACCGTCAGATCGAAATTCAAGCATATGGAAATTTCGAACATCCGCTGGGGTAAACATACCATCAGATAGAAACTATGCTCCGTCCATCAGATAGAAGCAAAAGGTATTCTCAGGGAAGAATGAGGACCGAAAAGCCCTGGACGATAGTCTGAGAAACGAATAGTCCGTGAAACGAAAGTTCAGGGACACAAAGTGTCAGGGGACGGAACGTCTGAATCCCTTGTTTGCGACGTCCCCATAACCTCTTGCCCTATTTCGTTGATTTTCGAAATTAAATCTACAAATAAAACATATAGTGCTCGTGCAAAATTTCCAATGAATTTGACATCGGTTTCAAAGTTACCGTGCGCGACAACAGACAGCATCAACAGACAGACGGACCCACAGACAGGCCAAGAGACACCATCAGAACATGCAGTACTTTGTACCACGCACAACTGAAAAAAAAAACCGTAAATAAACAAACTCCTGTCATAGCATCCTCTGCAGCTTCAAGACAATATCACTCATTGGGCTAATTTATGGCTATTGCCGATTTCCATCAAAAAATGTCTGGCATTCCACATAGGCCATCAAATAAACCCAGCCTCCTACTTCATCGACAATAACCGCATTCCAGATGTATCAGAAGTACGGGACCTCGGGATTTGGTTGACATCTGATTTAAAATCGTCTCTGCATTGCAGAAATGTGTCCACGGCAGAATTTAAACGACTTGCAATTATTGTGAACCGTCGTTTTCGATTGGGAAATATCGCAACTAAGATCTGGGCTTTTAAAGTCTTTGTCCGGCCATTGTTTCAATATGCAAGCTCTGTGTGGTCACTATACCTCTTGAAGGACATTGAGCTTGTTGAGTCAGTTCAGCTACGTTTCACGAAGAGCTTGCCAAGTTTGCGAGAGATGCCCTACTGTGCACGCTTGCAGAAAGCAGGTCTTGAATCTCTTGAGGTTTGCCGTTTGAGATCTGATCTCATTTTGGTTTTTTAAAACTTTCCACGAACACACTAATATTGTGTGCCATTTTTTAAATTGAGCACGGTACACTCCACCCGTGGGCGCTCTTTGAAACTGGTGGCTCCAAGGGTAAATCGTGACTGTAGAATAAAACTTTTTCTCTGTTCGGGTTATCCCAGCCTGGAACTCTCTTCCTGAGAGGGCAGTCTCGGCAAATTCCACTGCAGCCTTTAAACACGCTTTGTGCGGGCTCTCGTTTGAACGTTTCTTGAAGCGGCCGGGGTGGGTTGGGCAGTTGCGGGCATCACCTGGTGACTGATGAGACTTTTAGTTTTAGGATTGGTGTTAGTGGGACACTCTCCCCTTCCAACTACCTTACCACACATGTGGTCAAAAAAAATTATTTATTTATTTATTTATTTATTTATTTATTTATTTATTATTATGTTTAGGTGCCAAGTAAAAAAATACAACCCTTTAGATTTTCTATTACGGATGTTTTAACTATACAAACTTTAGCTATTTTCTATTCGTCAGAGAGGGTTGTTTTAACTAATCAGCCGGTGCAACGTTGTATTTTTTCTCTATCAGGCTGAAATTACGAACTTTAGGTATGTTCTATTAGTAAAACATGGATCGTTTTAAGTAATTCAGCGGTGCAAGGTTGTATTTTTGCCTCCGGCCTGACCTAAATTTCGAACTTCTAGCGCACATTTAAGCTTGTTTACCTGACGTTCCGAACACAGGTAAATAAGAAACGACAACTGAACACAGAATTATTTCTTCACCGCCAATAAATTTTCCAGTACGAAGCGGCTCAGGCGAACTCCCACGTTGCCTGTCTGTGCCTTGACAACAACAAAAATAACTAACTATTGACAAAAACATCTTGCCTCGAAGGAAAAGGTTAGAAAATCGATACTCGAACCGTGTCCGTCATGCACACGCACATTTAACGTCAAATAGGTCGAAAACCTAACCAAGACAAGATAAGATAAAAACAAAGAAAGAAAAAAAACACTCTCACTGATGGGATTTTGTTCCCCCCGTACCGTCGTTTAATTGGTTCCTATCCTGTTTCTGACGTTGTTTATTTTTTTATTCTGCAAAGTGGATACTTTCAGTGGTGAAGTGTTTACGTCTGTCGACTCGTAGCCTTCCCGTTGATTGTGGGCAGAATAAGCTGTTTTGGTGGGTGGCTTGGTTTACGGTGTCCCCCGTTGCCCCCCATCCCTTCTTCACCCAAACCCCCTCCGCCCTTGTCACCGGACGTCTGCGCTGAGGGGGCTTCGCTGGTGTTATGACCTGCAGGCTGGTGCACGCGTCAAATGCCTTCCGTCTTTTCAAATTGGCAGAGGGAAACGAAACCGAACTACCTAATAGTCGGCTAGAAGATTGGCTGAACCTTGCACTTGAGGTATAACAAAAGTTGTTTTTTTTCTGGAAGTCGGCCGTTTATATGCCCCTAGTCAGAATACGGATAATGCCGCCCTGGCATTTTTGGGGAATTTTTTTAATGAAAGTCAACGGTCAAAATCGGTTGCCAAAAGACAGTGTTTTTTTGCTTTAACTTCTTAACCGTTAATCAGGTTTAAAGAAGCACAGAATACAAGTCTAAAACAAAATTAAATCTTCTTCAGTTAAAGTCATATTCAATTTTCACGTAAAGGTAACCCCTATGGTCCAAATTTGCCATTTTGTGCAAAATTGACGGAAAATAGTACATTTAGTATTACAGTTTATAGGATTCCTGACTATGCACCTTTGCTGTTACCTCTCTAATTACCGTAGATGGACATCGTTAGGCTCTTCTGAAAGGTTGTTATGTATTTTTTTTCCAGATGCTAATCACAATTGTGCATCTTAAATAGGGGCAATCGTACCCCCATTGAAAGGTGTTGCCATAATGGCGTAGCGGCAAAAGAGTATGGTGATTTTCAATTTTAAAGCGCTCCTATGAGCTATCTAATTACCCTAAAAGACATACTTGGGCTCTTCTGAAAGGTGGTGATGTATTCTTACCAGCAAAGCTAATCACAATTGTGTATATTAAATAAAGACTGTCCTACACCCATTGAAAGGTGTTGTCGTAATGGCGTAGCGGCGAAAGAATATGCTGATTTTCGATTTTAAAGTGCTCTTATGAGCTATATAATTACCCTAGATGGACATACTTAGACTCGTCTGAAAGGTGGTATTGTATCTTTCCAGCAATGCTAATTACAATCGTGCACCTTAAATAGGGAGCATACTACGCATCTTGAAAGGTGTTGTCGTAATTGCGTAGCGGCTAAAGAGTATGGTGAATTGTGATTTCAAAGTGCTCCTATGAGCTATCTAATTACCCTAGAAGGACATACCTAGTCTCTTCTAAAAGGTGGTGATGCCTTCTTTCCATCAATGCTAATTGCAATCGTGTATCTTAAATAGGGACCGTACTACGACCATTGAAAGGTGTTGGCACACTTGCGTAGCGGCGAAAGAGTATGGTGATTTTCGATTTTAAAATGCACCTATGAGCTATCTAATTACCCTAGATGGACATACTTAGGATCTTCTGAAAGGTGGTGATGTTTTCTATCCAACAATGCTAATCACAATCATGTATCTTAAATAGGGTCTGTCATACAGCCACTGAAAGGTATTGGAGCACTTTGAAAACTTTGAAATCAAAAATCGCCGTACTCTTTCGCCACTATGCCTAAAAACAGCACCTTTCAACGGGCGTAGGACTGTCCCTATTTAAGATACACAATTATGATTAGCATTTCTAGAAAGAATGCATCACCTCCTTTCAGAAGAACCTATCTAGAAAAAATTAAATAGCTTATAGGAGTACTTTGAAATCGAAAATCGCCGAAAAAAGCCATCTAGGAAAGTTAAATAGCTCGTAGGAGTACTTTGAAATCGAAAATCACCAAACCCTGTCGTAGTTATTTCATTACAACACCTTTCAATGGGCGTAGAACGTTCTCTATTCAAGATAGACAATTGTGATTAGCATTGCTGGAAAGATTGCATTACCAGCTTTCAGAAGAGCCTAAGTATGTCCATCTAGGGTAATTAGAGAGGTAACAGCAAAGTCGCATAGTCAGGAATGCTATACACTGTAATAATAAATATACTATTAAGTTGATATAAAATGATAATGCGCCATAAGGGCTAACTTTACGTTAAAATTGAATAGGACTTTTCCTGAAAACAAATTAATTTTGTTTTAGACTTGTATTCTGTGTTTTTCTATCTGATCAACGGTTAAGAAGTTAAAGCAAAAAAAATTGTTTTGGCCACCGATTTTGACCTTTGACCTTCATTAAAAAAAATCCCCAAAAGATGCCGGGGTGGCATCATTCACATTTTGACTAGGGACATGTAGAAGGCCAACTTCCAGCAAAAAAAAACTTTTGATATGCCTCATTGGAAGGTTCCGCTAAAAAAAAACCATATACTGGCAACCTGACTATAACTCTTTTTCTATTCCGAAGTTGAGCAATGTTTTCCGCGTTAACCCCCGTATTTTTAGACACGTGCGGTAAAGTAGCTTCTGATCTTTCTCAGTGTCTGTCGTGTTTTATATGTATTAACTTTAAAATAAAAAAAATAAAAAAAATTAAATTTTAATTCATTAGTTTTTCATCATTTTATTTACGGGTCAACAGCTCACTGCATAATCCAGGCCTTTCATGCTTGTTTCAGGGACAGCTGTACGTTAGTTCGAGGCAATGTTGGTAAATTTTTGGTTAAGGTTCGGCGTTGCTAAAATAATCTGTGCACATTGTACAGTTATTTACGTTATTGAAGCATTATCCCATGATTTGATTTACTTTGCAAGCAGATTAAGGTAAGTGGTCCCGTCTGACGCAGCAAAATATTTGCAAGTCATTAAGGCAGACAAATATTTAATTTTCGGCATCTAATTTGTGACTCGTTCACAAAGTTAAAACATTAAAAAAAAAACAATAATTGGGGAAAACCCCCACGTCAATATCAATACCTAAAACATAACAAAACAATAATTGGGGAGAACCGTACGTCAATCACAATCCCTAAAACATAACAAAAATTGGAGAAGACCCCTACGTCAATCACAATCCGTGATTGTGTTTCCTACGTCAATCACAATCCGTGATTGTTGTTGACGTAAGGTTCTCCTCCAATTTTTATTTTTTAATGTTCTAACTTTGTGAACAAGTCACAAATTAAATGCCGAAAATTAAAATATGTGTCTGCTTTTATGAGTTGCAAGCATTTCGCTGCTTCAGACGGCACCATTTACCTTTATCTTGAACTAATTTCTGCCAAAGCTCGCACGAACTTCCACAGTAAAAAGAATGATTAATGCTGATTTAGTGTTTTGTGTTTAATTAGTGCGGAACAAGTGTTACTATTTCTACCAATGAAATCAACAAATTTGTAGTAGCTATAATGCCTTATCCAGTTACAAAAACGAGAAGGTATCCCCCAAGCTTCTTTGATTTTGCAATCATCAGTGTGATAACTGGATTTCGCGTTCCCGAGCTTGTGTAGCCATAACACTGTTTTGCTGCTACTAACCGTTTCATAAAGCTCAGTGCCTACACGTTACGCAATGTTTACCAAACAATAGGCAGTGACACAACGTTGTATTATGGTATATAACTCTATATGGTGGAGCCAGTAACTGGGATAGCTGCAAGGTTCACTGGAGGGGGAAAAGAAGGGCGTCTTACTGAAGACAATGCTGTTAAGAATGGATTTCTTAGTCCTATAATGCGCGATTTTTGTCGATTTGTTGGCAGTTGCTGACATTTTTAAGCAAGTGGAATCTTTATTTTCCAATTACAACCTAGCAGCATAAGGGATTGGAGAAAACAACGGTTTTTTAATCCTAAGAAAACCGCTCTCAAAGCACTGGCTTGACTAGAAGTGCCGTTGTTTAACCCTCCATTTTGAATCTAGTGCCCCTTGTAGCTATCTCTTTTGTAGCCAATATGACGTCACATGACGCTGCTGTATACCTTCGTGTTAAGAAGGTCTACGTGCTGAATACGCATCGCATGATCCTTCTTGTCTTCTGAAAAGAGCAAAAAAGATGGCTGTAGGAACTCGTTCGGTTTTATCGTGTGTTATGAGCCGACGGGATGCTTTCCCCATGCATATCAGACGTGTAATAG